>QUSE01000029.1:802118-1043744 GCA_006508115.1 Apiospora malaysiana
CCCCACCCCCCCACCGGCCCCCCCCCCCCCCCCCCACGAGATGCAGACTGCCCGTGATGAGAGCATGCACGCCACGACCGGACGCATTGCCAATCTCCACGGCCTTCGTCATTGCTTCCTGGATGCCCATGTTTACATGTATCACCGACTGCGGCAGCGACTGACTCCAGATCTGCGTGAACTGCCGAGCCCGACCTTGGTTGTTTGAGAACATTCTCTCAAGAGCATCGACTCAAGATATCTTGGTAGCTAGCTGTACGACATGCAGAATGATGGCTTACCTTCCAAGACGAAGATGGCATGCTCGATCTAAGCGTCTCGTAGTGAATGTGTTAAATGCTCCGACACCCTAACCAAGTCGCGCGCATCTGATTGTTGATGGAAAATGAGTATCCGCTGTGGTGGTGGTGGTGATGAGGACTTACCAGTCAAGGAGCAAAAGTCAGCCAGCCAATAAGGACAGCGAACCCGAGTGATGAGTTCCCATGATATTCATTATATTACTAGCTATAACCATCCTTTATTATCCGACAGTTTATTGTTCATATTGTTATTGTTGGCCCCTCCCTATGGTCAATCTTCCGTACCGGACATGTCACACCGGGCTGGAAAAGCCCTCAGCAAAAGGAGTGAGGATTCCAGATCGACGGTTCTGGATCTTAACAGGCATGATATCGACGGTACGCAGCTAATATCGGGGTGGCTACGTCACTCCTACCCATAATACCCAAGGGTATCACGCTAGGCATCAAGATGACAGTACAGTCCTTTAACATCTACCCAGAATGCGATTACTGCCGACGCCTTTGCTTCCGGCACCAATTCCTCAAAATTCCTCCTGCGCTCAGTCTATTCTTCATCCAGAGTCTGCACGTCCCAAGGCCGGGCGTGAGCACTCCGCGGCTTCGCCTGGGCCGCGCGGAGCCAGCAGTCCGGACAGATGCGGTAGAGGCCCTCGGCCCACTTGTCGACGACGAAGGCGGCAGCACGGGTCACGAGGGCGTCCCACATGAAGAGCTCCTGGGCGAGGAGGGGGTGGAAGCTGATGTCGTCCGGGTGGGTGAAGTAGGGCTCGGCGCGCAACTCGTACGTGACGTCGCGGCGGCGGAGGAGGCCGTCGCGCCAGTAGGGAGCGGCGGCTGGGCGATAATGGTGGCAGCCGGGGCAGTAGTGAGTTGTGATTACGGGGGGTTCCGGATCGGGATTGGGGTCTGGGGTGGTGGTAGTAGTGGTAGTGGTAGTGGTGAGGGGGGTGGGAGGACGCAAAGGCAGGTCGGTGGGGAGGTAGTAGCCGAAGTAGTAGCGGTATCTTTGAGGGGACGAGGATGGGGGTGACGGTAGGTCGGGATACGGACTGGGGAGGAGAAGCGGGGCTGCTGTCGTCGGATTGGACCAGAACTCGGGCTCGAAGTCGGGCGTTGGCGGCAGGAGAGCAGCCCAGGGTCCGTAGGGGTTGCCGACACGTTCCGGTGGCAAGGGGAAGCCGAGAGCGGACTCGAGGATGGACTGGAGGCGCACCATGGCCGGGCAGGGGGGCTCGAGGTGGGCGTGGTGGCAGATCGAGGGGACGCGGATCCGGTGGTGATGGTGGTGGTGGCCCCCATTTAGGAGGAGGGCGGCGGCTTGGAGCAGGCGCTTGCAGGTCAGGGCCAGGGCGAGCTTGTCGAGGGGATCCGCCTCGTGCTTGAATAGGGGGAGGAGTAGCTCGGTGGGGAGTTGGGTTTGGAGGTGGCTGCGTTGTAGCAATCGGGGTTTGATGAGGCATTGGCTTCCAGGGGTTGGGGTTGGGGTTGTAGCGTCGGCGTCGTCGTCGTTGGCAGAGAGCAGCGAGCGTGGGATCTTGAAGTCCTCCCAGAACTCGATGGGGCTGTTCAGGCACGTCCATGGGAGTGGGTTTCTAGCCATTGTTGAGGCGAGGGAATGGTTGGTTCTGGTTCTGGTTTTGGGACCAAGGGAAGAGTTAGTTGCGTTTCCAAGCCGTGAGATTAATGCAACTGACCTCTTCGCCTTTCGCGGATATTGGTGGCTGTCTTCGTTCTGGAGAATGGAAGATGAGAGTGGACAAGAATTTGAGAAAGCCAGTGGTTTGATGGATTATGTCCGTGGGAATATATGCCTGGGGAAGAAAGAATTGTTTCATTGATATATGTAATAAAGTACAAAGGGGAGCTTTAGAGGGTGGATTTATCTCCTCGTGATATACTTTACCTTTCACGTTGACCATGGGCTGGCTGAAGGTTGATAGGAAAGATAGACTAATAAAAAGGGGATGAGTAGGGCTTCTTCTGGAAGAAGGTTTCAGCTCTGAAAGTTGTCCTCGGCAGATCGATAAGAGAGAGAGCATTTCAGTCAAACTCATTTGGACCATATATCTACTGCTTCATCTTGTTGGCTATGAGGTTTTCAAGCTGGAGAAAAAGCTGGAAAATTGCACATACAAAATGGCGAGTTATATCGTGGACTCTGAAGCGGGCAAATATTTCAATACTTATTTTAAAGGGCATTTATCGTGGTTCCGAGTTACCTCATGTATTGTGCACAGTTAGCTAGTTACTCTACACAGATGCCTTGCTGGATATCAATATCCCATGGCGGTTTGGTTGACTGGAGGTCAGATTCTACCCGTCTTCGAAAACAGGGGAAAGTAAGCGTACTTACCACTGAGTCCACCACAAGGCGGCCAATCTCGCTTCCAATCTGTACCGTGGCCTTTATCACTGCCCAGCGAGGTACATGCAATGCCCTTACTCATTCGACTCTTCTAGACTCCACCAAACCCCAGGTTTCCCCGCAAAGCAGTTCCCTCCCCCCTGTCGCGGCTAAGTTGGGTGTTATTCCTCCAATCACAGAGCGCGAACTCGCGATCGATAATGGAGTATAAGTAGGTATCCGGAGATGGTCAGGAGCAAGCGATATTCCTGGTCCTTCTCTACGCAACGTCGCGAAACCGTCGCTGATGCACCTCGACAGTCAGTCACTATGTTTCTTCTGCCGGTCAACCTCCGCCGGTTTTGGGGGCTTGTTAGTATCAGTCTCCTCTCTGTTATCGCAGCAGAAGACGTGGGGCCCACGCCAAGAGTCCGGATTGTCAATGGGACGTACGAGGGCCTACATCTCCCCGGCTGGGACCAAGACGCCTTCCTCGGGATGCCCTTTGCCCAGCCGCCCGTGGGTCCGCTGCGCTGGCGCTGGCCACAGAGCATCAACGCCTCATTTGAGGGGGTGAGGAACGCGACGGCGTACGGCCACTCTTGCATGCAGTATGGGTCTAACTTCGACCTCTCTGAAGACTGCTTGACTATCAATGTGGTTCGTCCAGCGGCGGTGGAGACGAATGCTCCTCCCAAGGAGCCATTACCTGTACTTGTGTGGATTTATGGCGGCGGCCTCTCCTTGGGCAGCACAGCCGATCCTCAGTACAACCTCTCGGGCATTGTGAAAGTGAGCCAAGACATGGGCCGCCCCATCGTGGCCGTGAGCATGAACTACCGCCTGGGGATGTGGGGTTTCCTTCAAACGCCCCAAATCGTGGCCGAAGGGTCAAGCAATGCGGGTCTGCTGGATCAGCGGCTCGCGCTGCGCTGGATCCAGGAGAACATCGAGGCGTTCGGCGGCGACCCGTCCCGAGTCACGGTTTGGGGCGAGAGCGCGGGCGCCCAGAGCATCGCGTACCAGCTCTTCGCGCACGGCGGGCGCGACGACGGGCTGTTCCGGTCGGCGATCCTCGAGAGTGGAGGGCCAACCGGGGCGCAGGTCGAGCCGCTGTCGTGGTACAACAGCGCCGTCGAGAACCTGACTCGCGCCGTCGGCTGTTGGGAGAATGGCGGCACTTCTGCTAATAAGCAGCTCGCGTGTTTGCGGTCCGTGGACCAGGACACGCTGTTCGCAGCGCACCCCACCGTGGTCTGGAACCCGCTGCTCGACGGGGACTTCCTGACGGGGTATCCGAGCCAGCGGATGTGGGAGGGGAAGTTTTTGAGAGTGCCGCTCATCGCGGGCGCCAACACGGACGAGACGTTCTCACTGCCGGGGACGCAGGACACTGAGGAGGAGCTCTTCGATGCGTTTCTGAGCTGGCGCTCCTACGCCCTCACGCCGCCGACCATCCGCCGCCTGCTTGAGCTGTACCCGGATTACCCTTGCCACGCCCCGCCGTACGCCATCACCAACTGCACCCGGCGGCCGGGCACGGGGAAGCAGTGGCGGCGCGGCGTGGCGATCGGGTCGGATCTCGTGATGGTGGCGCAGCGGCGGAAGATGGCCGAGCTTTTTTCCACTGCTACTGCCGCTCCTCCCGGGGCTGGGCATGGCGAGGAAAAGGAAGAGGAAAAGTGGAATAACCAATCGCCCTCGCCGGTTTACAGCTACCGCTTCGACCAGCGGCCCTGGGACGGCAAGGAGTGGGACGGCGTCAAGCACTTCCAGAACGTCGCGTTCAGCTTCCAGAACATCTCGGGGCTGCTGGGACCGAGCCCGGCGTACGACAGGCACGTGGCGCTGGCGCGGGCCATTGGGAGGGCTTATGTGAACTTTGTCTACGATTCGGACCCGAACGGCACTGGCGACAGCAGCAGCAGCAGTCAAAAAGAAGGCTTGAAGAATGAGAGAAGGGAACCTGGCGCCACAGGCGCAATGGAGCTGCCGCACTGGCCCGTGTACGACCTGCGGAGGCCGGTGAACATGGTGCTTAATGCGACACGGAGCTGGGTTGAGGAGGATACGTGGAGGAGGGAGCAGATTGCGTTCATCAACTCGCCAGAGGTGACGAAGGAACTGCTGGGCTAGACGGAGAGGGCTGGGAGGGGGTTACTGCCGTCTTGCCAAGAGTGAATGAACGAATAATAAGGCAGGCCCACAAGCCATTAGCAGGTGTATTGAGCTATAAATATTCTCAATAATATAAACTTTTATTTGATTATTCTTTAATATTTACCTATTTATATTCTATAAATATGTCACTTGCGTCTATAAAATTGCATTATGTGGGCATATATAACCTATATTAATATGATTAATAGCTGCCCACGGGTAGACACTGGTAGGAAGCGAGCTACCAAAGTAGGTGAGTCCGCAACGGGGCATGGTAAGGACCAGGCAGGACTCGAAATAAGCAGTGCACAGGACAAAAATGCCCAGTCATGAAATTCAGAATAGGTTGAACGTAGGTTACCTGCGCAGCTACTTCTAGACGTCACATATCCCTGCCGGCCGATTCTGGCCAGGCGCCCGACAAGACCCGTTCCTATGCCATCAAGGCTGAGCCCCGACCGATGGTGCATCGCATAGAAAGGTAGGCCTAGCCTGCCACGCTTGCTTGGAGAAACGCGATCTGGGCATGCTGCTCCAACACCGGCCTCTTATGTTCGCTACGAAAGCGCTGGAGCTCCTGGTTCACTTCCGCACACGCTAGCCTCGTGCTGTGCATGGCGTATCTCAGCACCTCGACGGGTACGCATCGTGAAGAATGACGTCTTGACTGGGCGAGGGTCTTGGGGTTTCAACGCAAAGGCCGGGTGAATGAGTTGCCGATCGATATGCAGGTCTGTCCGGGCCACATGTACGTTGGTTAGGCTGCCCAATAAGAAGCGTGTGTAGATGCGCGTCAACTAGGGTCGCATTAACATGGAGACTGGGGATTCTGCCAATCATGTTCAGGCAGCGTCCGGGCCTCGTGGGGTAGTCTGAAAGTTATGCCGATTCGACACAGCTCCTATGCTCATTGGTCGGCTTTAAAGACTTGAGAAAAGGGTAGGTAACTTCCAGCTCGTCTATATAAAGAAAATATTCCGTCGACAAATATCATCCATCATTTGACCATTTGGCAGGGTCAGTAGCCTTTTCGCGTCGGCTACAAGATACAAGGTGAGTAGACCACACTTCTCACTGGTTCTATTACATCCTGACACCGTGAATATACTTAGACCTTCTCCTTAACCTCCATTAGGGGGCAAGGCCTACTCCAACGCGTGACAACCTTACAAAAGCCTCCGAGGGAGGGCTAGCCTGGTCCTCCCTCAAATCCTATTCAACAACAATGTCCGAGTGAACAAGATTTTGGACCTGAGAAGTACAACTTGAGCTGGAGTGCGGACTCCAGCTCAAGTCGTCACTCCAGCTCAAGTTGTACTTCTCAGGTCCAAAATCTCTGTGCGTATCCCACCTATGGGGCACCCTTCTCCTTTCCTTTTGTTTCGGAACATTATGTGGGAGAGAGTCGTTTTGGCTCTTCAGATCCATTAGGAGGCCAAGCTCTTTCACAAGCTCAAGGTATGTTTTACAGACTTGTGGCATCGACAATGACTTGGCCTCTGAGAGTACGTATTAATTTTTTGAGCAGATTATGGGAATTTACCTCTTCAACACTCAAGTTGGGCACCGCTCTGGGATAACCAGTATCCTATAGCCGATGCCCTATATGGTCGACTGCAACAATCGCGGATAACATCTGCTGCTTTCTCCTTTCCGACGCCACCTGATCAGATGTCCTTCAATACGGAGCCAGCCAGCACGTATGATACTCCAAGCGACGAGACTACTGCATCATTGGTCCCAACATATGACACAGCTCAAGCCCCCATGGTAACGATATCAGGCGGTGCAAACTTCAAGTGCGAGATTTGCAACAAATCCTTTCGAAAACGGCACGACCTGAGGTGAGTCCATGGTGTGAGACATGGCTACGTGGAAGTTAACAACGTGATGTAGTAACCACAAGCTATTATGTAATAAGCCAAAGACGCAGCATTGCGAAGTCCCCAGCTGCGACAAGTCGTTCCACAATCTGAAAGACTTGAGACGCCACCGAAAAGATGTGCACGAGAACCTGAAAATCAGTTGCCAGCAATGTGGCGCCAGGCTAAGCCATCGATCCGAGAGCTTAAGGCGACACCAACGCGAGTCTTGCAAGAAGATCAAGGCGTCACGCACTGGGATGTAGGCGCCAACAAGGCCCCGCCTCGCGTCAGTGAGCAATACTTCCCAAGCAGTAAAAGAGCGGAAAGGGCAGGACGGACGGACTTGTCCAAATGGGTGGTGGGTTTATAAGCCTAGAGGTTGGCCGGTTACTATCGCAAGAAAGAGTTTCGGAATGATCCGTGTGAGTGAATACCTTATCCCTTTCGTAACATATAACAAGTTTGGCGCCTCGAAAATGGAAGGGAATGGTGGTGGTGTACAAACGAAATATGGGCATTGGTATCATGTATGCGACAGGCCACCAGGGGCGAATCCCCGGTTTTTTACGAAAGGGATACTTACGCGGAATATCATTCTGAAGCTCTTTCTTGCGATAGTAACCGGCCGCCCTGGGGACCTGTCGCCTCTTGGGGAGGAAGAGGAGGGTATGAGGTATAGGAGGCGAGCGTTTATTACCTCCGTACATTCTTTATGATCGAATAGTTTTTTCTTATATATTTAAATAAAGTCCACCATTTATAATCAAATCTAAGCACTAGTGGTTTAGTGGTAAAATCCATCGTTGCCATCGATGGGCCCCGCGTTCGATTCGCGGCTAGTGCAAATATCTTCTTTTTACTTGTTCAGCAGTTACACATCTTACTGTTTCCACTGCTTAATGTACAGGATGTATGCATCTCTCTTTTTTGCATCGTCCATACCGCCGCGGGTATTGTTCATAAGAAGCTTCAACAGTCGACGCTGAGCTGAAGGCGGGCAGGCGGAAAGGAGGATGATCAAAATCAAGTTGAACCTGGTTTGCTTGACCGCTCGCTCCCAATGGGCCCGACCGCGACGCCAACTATAGGAGGCGATCCATCTTTGGTGTGCACTGGTTCGCGATCTTCTTATTCTGATGCTACAGTATCGGGAGATTGGATGGATCACATTGGCATCGAGAGCCAGTTGGGACTGGGCAGCGTACACACGGCAAAGGTAGATAGATCTGTCTCCCTCACAGATTATGACTTGTCTTATGCAGACCGACCACACCAGGAACCAAATGCGACGAGTGGTAGGTTAGATGTGAGATGCGATGAGTAGCGAACTACGCGGTACATTTCAACCCAATGCCATGTTGCTTGAGTCGGTTGATTTCCATACTATTTCCTTTTGCTGGACTTGCGCGAGTCGTTCCAGTCCTCTAAACATAGCAACAACAGCGTAGGCTGCGATGCGGCTCTCGGTTGCCCGGCTCTCTTGTGGTTGCAGCGACTTGCAGTAGCTGCATGGCTGCCTCTTTGCATAGCGTCACTAGTGACGCAGGCAGGTGGCAGGGTCGCTGTCAAACTGGGCACTGGGGCTCGACTGGAATGCCGCCAGCGACTAGGCAATCGCCTCGCTCTTCAGCTTTTTGGGCATTTTGGGGGCGAAAGACTACGGTACCAACAAGATGCAGATTCTAGCCTTTCGCTTTCAGGAGGAAATGGAGGCCGCGGACGGGGGTGGCAGGAGGTTGGCTCCACCAGAGTGACGTTGATCTTTGCCCGACCAAGCTTTCCTGTGGGAATGAAATCATCTGCTAGGTTAGCATTGGGAAGAGGTTCGTGCAAGCTTAATCAATCAATCCCCTTTTTAAGGTGGTGCATCGTCGTCGTAGGCAGAGTGGACTCGACAAAAGGAGGTGTAACGTTCCCTTCAGTTTAGATGGTTGGATTGGATTGGAAGATCTCAACAAGGTAATAATCGACCATGGTTCTATGAAGTTCTATTGTGATCGGACAACGTGGTTGGGATTCCCGTCGTCAATATTTGGTTGAGGTCATAATGGGCAGAGAAAGTCGGCAGTACTCTGTAATGCTGGAACGTGCTGGTGCCCGCCTGCGTGCTGTTTATTCTTGATTTACAGGGGACGCAGCTTGATTCCCAGGGGAAAACCCCACTGACTCTGGACCCTTCACTTCTGAAGTTCAGTGGGCAGGCAAAATAAACATTTGGGTGGTGGCGCATTGACAGTTGGGAGCCTACATACTGCCAATGAGTGCCGAGCTCCCCGAAACATCCGACCAATGATGAAATGGCATGCTGAACGGTGGCACTATGAAGTGAACATGGCTGGACAAAGGCGAGAGAAAAAAAAATCCGGGGGCGAATGACGTCGGGGTTCATCGCAAGCCAGGACAAAAACGGACAAGAGGCCATCAATTGGCCGGTGCGCATGCGAGTAGATTTGAGATTTGGTGATGTTGGGCGGGACGACCGTACGGAAAAACGGAGACGGCCAACGGGTTGCAGTTACGATCCAATACGAGATGATCGGCCAACACTGATCAGCCAACACTAGTCCCGTTCAGCCCCCATTTGTCAGTTGCGACTGTGTGCTGGTGTTAGTGGTAGTGGTACCGGTAGTGATGTCGATTGCAACGACATGATATCCATTCCCAGCCCGGCCCGGCGAGCGTGGCCAGCATTTGCCTGCCTAACCAGGCCATGCCATGCCATGGATTCGGCGCGAATGGGGTCATGATCATGGAGGGAGCCACTTGCCCAGCGAGCTGCCAGCTCTCATCGTGTATAAGTAGAATGGATGACCCTCCCCTTTCATTGACTTCTTCATCTTCATCCTCATCAAGATAATCAAACCATCTCACTACCTAATAACCATCTTACTCTCAAATAAACCAAACTCACTTCATCTAAACAAACAAACAAACAACACCCTTCCATCCGCCAAAATGCAGTTTGCTACTCTCGCCGTCTTCGCCGCCTCGGCCTCGGCCGCCGCCGTCGCCCCCCGCCAGAGCCAGGCCCAGTACATCAACGGCTTCCAGGCGGCCTGCGTCCCCCACAGCACCTTCTGCAACTACAAGTTCGGCGTCTCGTCGCAGCCCGGCGTCGTCCCCGCCACCACCTGCACCGCCCACGTCCAGGGCCCGGACATGCTGCCCGCCATCCAGGACAACAACGACTGCACCGTCGGCAACGGCACCGCCAACGGCGTCTACCACTGGTCCGTCGCCAAGACCCCCGAGGGCGGCCTCGACTTCGAGGTCTGGTACCCCCTCAACAGCCGCTCCAACATCACCTTCTGCCACGACATCCCCGCCAAGGACCTCATCGTCGAGGACAACGGCTCCGTCCAGACTCAGCGCTACACCGGCCCTCAGTACTTCAAGATGGACATCTGCCCCCTCGAGAAGGTCCAGAAGCACAACTAAATTGCTGCTTTCTTCGCATTCGAGCGACAAACCATCGATCGATCATACCCTTTAAGCGCCTCATGTTCTAAAAACCTAAGCATCGCTGGTCATCGGCAGCTGCGACTGAAGAGTGGTCGATCTCACAGGGGATGAACTGGATTGGGGAACTGTACATATGTTTTCTGCGGCGTTCTACAAAGGAATCCACCGCTACTGTTATGAATAATGCTGTATATACTTAACGACTATCGATTAATCAGCGCATCAATCATAAGAGCTTCTCTTCTGCCTTTTCCGACTCTCAATACACTGCAACGTGATGTTTTATGTGACCAGTAACCCTGAAGTGCGCCGTAGAACAGTGACATGCCTGTTATGGACAATAGCCGTTGTAGGTTGTTGAGCTAAATGGCGCCTCAACCGCTATGACAGCGCGCCATCTTAGCTCGGACCCTTGCGGTTAGCAGAAAAGAAACTGCTACTAAATACGTCATTGTGACGGGAGCGCCATAAACGAAGGGTTTTGCAGATTGACAAAATACAATCCAATTGGACATGTAATCAATTTTTATCTAATCCATCCATCAACCAAAATTAAGAGGTTTTGAAGGGATCGATCTCTTGGCAACACAAATTGGTCGACTTGTCGCGGGGACAGCGTGCGGTTGCACGCAATTAACTGTCGCCATGGCGCAGAAGGGCGCCACTACCACTGAGGATAGCGTGGGGGCCTCGCCGCCCCCAGGTACGCCACCATCAATCCAGGTACCGAAGCTGGCAAGGGATCACATCTTCCGCCGTCTGCCGCCGTACACGGGGCCACACAACGTGGGCTACCTGGAGATCGAAGTGCCCGTCAAGAAGCCGCGGCACTTCTCCGACATCAAGAGGGACGGGCATTATGCTCTGCGCATGGAGACGGTGCTGTTCGCCATTTACTACCCTGCTGACCTGTCGAATGGCTGGACACCGCCGGATGGTTCGGATGATGCTGCAGTGCCGGGTGCGCCCGCATCTTCACCTTCACCCCCATCAGACTCCGCCACTTCTTCGTCTCAGCAGCCGCAGCATCATAAGGAGCAAAAACAGAAACAGTCGACACCACCACTGAAGAAACAACGGAAGCGGAGGAAGAAGGCCTTGGCCAAGGCGCGCGTCCCCTGGCTCTCGAGACCGCGACTGTGGACCAGCGCGGGTTATGCCAAGTGGTTCAAGATCCCCAGCCCGCCGGTCGCGGCCTATCTCTTTGCCACCTGCATGTTTACCGAGCTCCCAGCTATCCGGAATGCGCCCCTTCTTCAATCAGGGCGGTCATCATCGTCGAAGGCGACGCACTCGCCAGATACCCAAACCCCCGAGACCTCCAAAGTGAAGGGAAAGCCTGATGCTAATGCGAAGCCGTTCCCCGTGGTATTCTTCAGCCACGGACTGGGCGGTACTCGCACCGTCTGCAGCGCCGTCTGCAGCGAGCTCGCCAGCTCTGGGTATGTCGTCATCGCCATGGAGCACCGCGACGGCAGCTGCGCGCGCACCTTTGTCAACATGGCGGCACCACCGGGCGTCGCCCCAGTCACGACGAAGACGGCCACTGGCGAGAAGCCGGCACTGGAGCCGCCGCTGCGCGTCAAGAAGAAGAAGGGCGGTGATGATTATTACGTGGTGGATTACCTGTTTCCCGAGGGCAACACGTGGGATACGGCGCCCAACAACGACCGCGGCGTCGACGTGGCAATGCGGTCCTCGCAGCTCGACATGCGGCTCGCCGAGATCCGCGAGGTGCACCGCGTCGTGGGCCTCCTCAACGAGGGGCGTGGGGACGAGGTCGCTAAGGTCAACCTGCGCCGGAAGGGCAATCGCGGGTCCAGTTCCCGGGGTCTCAATGGTGTCGACTGGTCTGCCTGGAAGGGGAGGATGCGACTTGATCGCGACGTCACGGCCATGGGTCATTCGTTCGGCGGGACGACGACCATACGGTTGCTGCGGCATCCGGGGCCGCACTTTGCTTGGGTGGGACAGGGGATCCTGCTCGATACCTGGGGCATGCCGATCCTCGACGACGAAGAGGACAAGAAAGCTGAGGAAGTGACTGACACCGAGACCGAAGCCGAAACCGTCGAGACCTCCGCACCAACGTCAGCGCCAGCGCCGAACGGTCGTAGCGGCGGCTGCCAAAAGGGCCGGCACGGCGAGTGCACCAAGCCCCTGCTCTCCATCGGCTCCGAGGCCTTCGTGTACTGGCGGCCCAACCGGACGGCCATCGACCGCGTGTGCGACGAGGCGCGGCGCCACGGGCAGCCGGCCTGGGCGCTGACGCTGCGCGGGACAGCGCACCTGTCGCAGACGGACTTCGGGATCCTGTTCCCGCGGCTGCAGTCGTGGGCCATGAAGACGACCATCGACCCGCGGCGGGCCATCGACTTGACGACGGGGCTGGTGCTGGATTTTCTTGAGAATGTCTCCGTGGGGGCACCTTCACCACCCTCGCCGGGGCTGGGGTCCTCTGGGAGTGTAGGTGGTGCTGGCGCTGGTAACGGTGGAGGTATCGTGGGGACCAGACTGCCGCGCCGCCTTACGCAGATGGAGGAGCTTGATAATTTGCCCGTGGTTCACAAGCCTAAGGCCAAGTACGTCGGGTCCGCGCTGAAGATACCGAATGAGCTGGCGGTGCGGGCGAGGGGGTGGGCGAGGCGGCATGGCGGAAAGAAGGTTGTGGAGAAGACGAGCGAGAAAAGGAAAAAGAAGCAAGACGCCGAAGGAGAAAGAGAAGATGATACCCTGACTGGATTGGAGGAAGGCGTTGAGGCGGAGGAGATTTGGGTGCATGCCGCGCCCGAGGCGGCGGTTATGGAGCGATTGCGGGGGCAACGGCGGCAGGCCTCAGTGGCACAGGGGTTATGCGCATATGGACGATTCGAATGATTGATGCAATTGTCGTGCAGTGCATATTCGTGCGTGCCGCATCTTGCGAGTTTGCATGCGTGCTCATATCCATGACCACATGTCAAGTTTTGGCACCGAGCACGTCTTATCGGCGAGGTGTTTCCAACGTATCGCTCCAAACAACTTTTCAACCCTTGGAGATGTCGGCCATGCTGGAAGTGGTGCTGGCGATGGCCAATCATACTCTGCTTATACTGGCTGCTGCCCAGACCGGTTAGCCCCTACTTCAGTCTGTAAAGGGGGGAAGCCGGAAAAGCGGTTTAGGCACACGAATTGCATGGCTCATGTGGGAGGTACGGCTCAAATTCAAACGTCCTACATTTCCTTCTAATGCTCTTCGCAATTAGTGGCCTGGGGATCGATTTTTGACTTGATCGGATTCCATCTGTAATTCTTTGGGCAGTGCCGTTGGCGATGGCCAACCATTTCCCGTACGCGCGCATGCACAGCCGCCCCTGCACAAGGTGAGGCGGGAATTGGCGCTTCTGTCTGCCTGACACAGCCCCTGGATTATGTATCTCGGTGGCCAATGACGGCCTGCGGACAGATGACATGCATAGCCTGACAGTGTAGAGCAGAATCTCATCAAGAACCTTTTCGTCCCCATTGTCATTTTCTAAAATATGGCCCAAGTGATGCTGGTGCATCCTAGATCTCTCGATGGCATCAGAGGACACGGAGCCCGGAGAGTCCTACGAGCTTCAACATACATCCCAATCACGGGTACAGCCGATTGAACACACTTCCACAGATGGCAGTGTCCCGCCCGCAATTACCCACTGCGGCTCGGCTTGCACATTGGAGGGGCCGGAAATTATCGACCTTCCGCAGCGACCACCTTCGCCAATCGAACCAGCCTTCTCAGATGGCAATGTCCTTCCTGAAACCCCCCACACACAACCAAGTCGTGCCTGGAGCCCCAGGATTTGGGCGGCAGTGGAGATCACATCAAGCCGGTTTCTAGTCCTCGACGAAACAATCTTTGCGCAAATATGGTGCACCCTTTGCAGGTTTTGCAGTCGGAAGAGCGAACTGGTTTTGAAGGTGGCAACTATACTCGCTCTGCTGATCACTGGCATTTCCATGTGGCCCAGCATCTTGGCGGCTTCGGATAGTCATAAGTCTGAGCTCATTGCCGAATGGACTGCCCGCAAGGACTTCATTGAGAATTGTGAAGCAGTGAGCCTTTCTTTCCTTAATTGATACCCCCGGTATCTGCAAGCATTCATAGGGCTAATTCTATGCAAAGCACAATTGGTCGTCCACTGCATGTGAGAAGTCCAAGGGGATACAACTTGAAGCGCCTCCCAATCTGGACAGAAATGAGTGGAAGAGAAATTCAGCAACAGATCACTCATCATTCATGATGATATGGACGAGTGGCATTATGCTCCATCCGTTGTTATGGGTCCCTGTATCGGCTTGCCTCCTCCTCGTCGTGAGGGGGAAACTCATTCATATCTTCAAAAGACTGTGTTCAAACCCAAGTACCAACCCACCACCCATCGTCGATCTGGAGTCTGTCCATTGCGAAAGCGTACCCGGCACCCAGGGAAGAATGCATAGCCCCGCGCTGGAATCCTGTCATGAAAAACAAGTTCCAGTCCTACAGATGGTGCCCGACCACAACTCGGCCCGACAGACAGCACTTGAGCAGAAGCCGGCCCTGAGATATCGAGGCAGGGGCCCACAATATTGGTATTGCGTAAGTCAACTTCATTAAATACTGAAGAATGCTCTATTGACTAATTAATGTCCCAGTGTCAATGTGGGGATGGCCCGATGTCAATAGCTATACATACTCATTGTTCACGTCGTCATCAACATGAACGGTGCACTGATTGCAGGGTCGAGTATGTACTGACTGCATGGTCGAGTACATGAAGACGCGCAAATCGGGAAAGTATTGATGCCAAACTGTGGGCTGGGTGGAAGACACTTGTACACAATGTTTTGATGCATGCCAAATGCATAGTTCGGCCATAGAGGTCAGGGATCACTACTAAGGCATTGACATTACAGTAGATGATGTTACATATCAATGTTATAGTGATGTATAGAGGCACCCTGAGTTGCGACTCATACAACGTATTTGGCAGCTTTACCCTTGCCCTCTCCCCAAGAGAGCGCGCGTTATGTCCTATTATGTCCTACTGTGATTCCACCCAGCCAAAGTCCCGGCTTAGACTACACTCTCATTTACTTTCCACTTCTACCAAATCGCTCCACTTCATTGCTTATGTATCAATCTCACCACATATCTCACCTGGCTTCCAAACGGGCTATGCACGTAAGACACCGTCTTCGAGGCCCAATCCATCAACTAGCGCCGACCCCATGATGCGACATAGCTAGCGTGATCTCAGCATCCGTTGTGCATTGAAGGGCTTTTCTGGTAGTAGCTTAATTATGGATGAGTGTATTAGTCTGGTCAAACTTATCGAGATTCCTGTATAGCTAATTACGCAATTGTTCTAAGCATCGTAAAAGGTACTGGTGATGTGTTCTGGATACTCAATACCGCTTTAATTCAGAACCGAGTCGATCAGTTCCGAGATGACCAAGCTTTCATCGAGCGTGAAGACATCGCTCTCTCTCTTGTCATCACGAATATACCGGGCACACTCATCGGCCCCCGAGTACATCCCGTGGCCCCAGTCGTCCCGCTTCGGGTCCTTGGGAATACGACAGCGTCCCGCATCCTTTGCACCACTGTCACCCGCCTTGATGATGCGGCACGTGTGAGGTTTGGAGACCGGGCCCAAGACTTGAATCTCACCCGCAGATCCCTGGATCCAGATGGCGGGCCCTCCCGTGAACTTGGCGTTCCCACCGGCGGCGATACGCAGCCCCGCCATTCCGGCGCCCATCATCTTGTGCTGGGGAGAGTGGATTGTGAAGCTCGCCATGTCGTCGACGCCGGTGCGACAATTGCCCAAAGCAGACACGGCGAGGGGTCGTTCCGTATCCTTCCCTATCTAGAGATGGTAAAAGATTTGCGTGATTCAAGTAAGCATGTAGATGCCCAGGTACAGCGTGGTGCCGCCACCGAGCTCGGGATTGATCGTACGATGGGAATCTTCTAGACTAAGTTTGCCGTTCTTGAGGCATCTGTTGGCGTAGGCATTGGCTAGAGTTACCAAGGAATAAGCGACTAGTTCGAAGGAAAGAGGGGCTGGTGTCTGCTACGCTCTGGGGAGGATGGCTGATGTGGATGTGAGGGTGTGAGCAAGGAGGCTTACCGGTGACTCGATGTATAGTACCAATGGCCCCAGATAAGACCATGTTCTGTTATTTAGTAAGTACAGGTGACCGTTCTGGTATTGGGCGCCCGTTTCAATCCCTAGTAAAAGACGCACTGGACTCAAATAGAAGGAAGCAATGTCAAATGGCTGCTTTTAGTCATGTATACCTTAACTATACATAATGGAGATCAAGGCCATCTATCCACCCAAGCATAAGTCTACCCAAACCCTGTCACCTTACCCTTGCCACCTCCCCCTCACAATTGGCCTAGCTAGCTTTAGTATCTGCCATACACTACTACTTATCTGCATCGAACCATGAGGACGTGAACCGCAGCATGAAGTATCACATCTGGCTGTTGTCGGGCTCAAGATGTTTGCACGTCTCGCCTCTGAGTGAATACATGACGGAAATTGCATATATTACCCCGTTCTGGAAGTCAGGTCAGGCTCCTAATTTGGATTTCATGTGTTTGAAAAGGATTACGATACCATGACAAGATTTACTAACGTATATACGCTGGGGCTGGTGAGGTCAACTGGCGAGCCGCATAGTGGTGTATGGTAGTTTGGCTCTCCAAGTCTATGTTTTGTCGCGTTGTCCTAAGAGGGTGGTACCCGCTCCAGCCCTTTGAGACCTGGGAGCCTACGCTCGTCACATTGTTATTATCGTGCTGCGTACTCCATCGGCATGCCTGGGACTCCTCACCTTCGGGACGTGAAGTTGTGCCACAATTGTATTGCATCCATTGATGGACTGCCAGACCAGCACATGGAAAAGCAAGGACCAGACCAACGATGGCGACGATGGCTTCCTCAGAAAGTGACATTGTGTATGGTGGTAACCGCTTCCACGCGTATTTCTCGAACAGAGTCCGTTTTGTGCGCTGTTTGGATATAAGTACACGCAGCAACACCAGGCCGAGTAAAGGAGCATCAGAGGATTGGAGGGTTGACAAAGGAGCGAATATCCTATCATCTTGATTAGTGCTGCTGCAGAGCTCTTAACAAGCACAGCAACAGTAGTGGCTGTGCATGGCTACGTCTAGGTATGCTAACTGTCGATGGGCAAGTGAGAGAATGCTGGGCTATCAAATGTCGGACGTGTATAGGAAAATGTCGTGATTGGTTACAGACACTTTATGGACTGACTAGGGAACTTCACTCGGAAATCGGTTTCGTCGACTACCGCCATACGCTCAGCCGCACCGAAATTGCCCAAGTATCGCTACCAAGCATAACGCGAACGTCACGGGGATCCAACCAATTAGAGCACGAATACGAATTTCTACGGGGCCGGTCTGGGTCCTTCAGAAATCGAAATGGCCAATCAATTCCCCAGGCCCTGAGATACGGAAACGGAAAGACGGAAAGGGGAGCAGCACACGTCCATATTTGTGGGCCCCTGACCTATAAGCTGATAGTCTACGAATTCTGCCAAGAGATGGCCAGACAGCTCAGAGTTCGTTGAGCCTGGTCTGCCTGGCAGCCTGACGTGCCTTCAATTATCACCCTTCCCCCAGATAAATAGTTATGTAGTTCTTTCCTGGCTTGATTTTCGTTTGAGCCAGATGTCCCCAAATCCCCTACCTAGAAGAGGCCTGAGAAGCACATAATTTCAATCGTTCAGCTCCTAGGCTTGAAGAATTCCTCGTACGGCGTTCTTTTGTTCCAGGAAACCATTGGTTTCACTCCGCATTCTCGAAAGATATCTTCTTTGATCAACATCCAGCCCAGTGAGCAAGACTGGAATCGCCATCGCACAGAACTGGAAAGGCTCTACGTGGGCAAGAACAAGTCAGTGCAGTACATCAAGCGCTACATGGAGGAGAAGTATCAATTCAGAGCTTCGTAGGTATATCTTAACTTGAACTTGATTCCCATACTCGCCTGTGCCTCACATTTGTTTTGCGATTAGTAAATATCAGTTCGACAAACATTTCAACAAGCAGTGGAATTGCAGCAAATACGGCTCGAGCACAGCTTGGAAGGCCATATTACCACACGTTCGGAAGCTCGAACAGGAAGGGAAGGGTGCCGCAGTCTTTATTGACATGAAACGAAAGTCTTCCCAAGAGGTCCGCAATGCTATGGCTCGCTACAAGGGTTTCTTGAGCAATCCTGATTCCGCAGGTATGTTGTCCACCCCTCGTCTTCGGAACCCATACTTACATTGATGCCAGGGTTGCCGGTTTTGCCTAAAAACGTTCTCGTGCAGCCTGACGTTCAACCCATCAAAGTTCTGATCCCCCAGCAGCTTCCGTTTTACGTCATGGAGAGCCAGATGCCAAAAATATGTAAATATTTGATCAACAGGGCTGGCCCAGCGAACCGAGACATTCCAAACTCATACTACACCAACCTGCCCCAGCCACTTGCGGGTCACCATTCCACCGTGGCCACAGCCGCATCGAATGAGGTGCAACGCAATTCTCCATTGGAACGCATCCTTTCAATTGCAGTGCCTCCTGAACAATGTGAGCCAGTCACTTTCAACTTGCCGATGATGAGCTTGGAATCCCGACTCTTCGCTTCACCCTTTCACCGGGCGCTCGTTTATTCGATGACAAACAACCTCGTCGGTTTTGACGCGATCCCGCACCAAGAAATCCTGCGTTTCTTAAAGCAAGAAACAACAAATAACTTTTTCCGAGCTTTGTCGAAGGAACCAGACCTGTATAGCGTCCAGGCTTTGACCCAGAGCACATTTTGGTTGGCGCTCAACGCTGGGGATGCTGAAGCAATAACTTTCATCCTCGGGCACTCGTCTGGTTTGGATGTCAATGGAGACATTCCAGGCCGTAGGGGTATAGTTGCCCGGGACATCACCCTAACGAAGCCCATCGAAGTGGCTTCGAAGCTGGGCCACATCGAGGTTGTCAGCGCCTTGATCGACGCTGGCGCAAAAGTCGATGGCACCAATGCCTTCAGTATGTTATTGCGCCATGGATCGAAGCGCATTCCCGAGGCAAGAATTCCATGGGTGTTGGGACAGCTGGCGGATTCTTCGTCTAGTCTATCGCCAAATCAATTGATCGATATAATACACCAGAACCACAGCCGCACCGTACAGGAGCTGATCATGAAGCATATCGGAAACAATTACCAGGATTGGACCGAAAACGGCGTATTACTTGCGATTTTCGAAAAACAGCCCTCATACACCTGTCATGAAGCTCTAGAAGCTTTGAGAGAATGCGGCGTGGATTTGGATGCTCCTCTGAAGAGTGTAGGAACTCGATATCGTTCAATCGTGGACGTGTTGGCACATAGACTGGACGCGGAGACGCTCTGCGAGATTCTAGACTGCTTTCCCCAGTTGCACCTCACAGAAGAGGCGGTTATCCAAATCATATCGAATTCAGGGTATACGTCTCTTGTGAGATATGCTCTCATCCACGGCCCAAACGTCTATGGAAACAGCAAGTACCGGTACGATCTTATCAGTCGTGCCACGGCAGAAGATCTTATTGCATACGCCGGCAACGATGAAACGAGCACAGTTCATTCCGCCTCACAAAGGATATCTAGAGGCATAGTGGTGCTCGAATTTCTCGCTTCATATTCCACCGACGACATACAAAATTTGAAAGAGTCATTAATATTGGCGGCACTGGTGGGGAATGTCGAGAGGATCAGGGAGCTTCTCACCAACGCGTTAACAGTGCATGGGACGCGATGCTCAGAGCTGCTAGAGAGATACACATGGCTCATCTACAGAACAATTCAGGCGGGACATCCCGAGGCGGCGTTGTGTATAGTTGAAGCCGGGGTCAAAATCGACCGATGCGACAAGTGTCTCAAGAAAGCGTTGAAAATCAAACACACCAGTTTGGTCAGAGCACTCTTGGATGCCACAGACGTTTCAGGCCAGTATCCACGACCTGACGGCGACCATTACGAGCAATATCACGGCAGTTTTATCCCATTTGCTATCGAAAATGGCGAGTATGAACTTATCCAAGTCCTTTTGGAATATGGCATGAGTCCTGATATCGGGTGCCCTTCAGCGCTCGAGGTTGCTTTTTCCTGCAACAGGTTAGATGTCGCTAAGCTGCTACTTGATTTCGGGGCGAACATCAACCGTAAAAGCTTTCCCGATCCCGATAGTGACAGCGATGAAGGCCAAACTGCTCTTCAAGCTGCAGCAGAAACATCGGATCCTACGATCGTGCAGTTTGCACTCGACTATGGAGCGGATCCCCATGATCCAAAGGCAATCTACATAGCCGCAGAAGAAGGATTATGCCTATTCAACCTCATCATTGATGAGCATAGACGTTGCTACAACAAAGGACGTAGGGACTGGGGCGTGTACGTACTCGCCAGATGTATCAACACTGGAGATCTCGAAATGTTCAAAGAGATGATATTCACGCACATGGCGGATGTTCATTCTATACATTGGGATGCAACTAAGGAATCATCATTTGGCTATGCCGTTCGAAAGTCAGAGAGAACCGGCCTGGAATTCCTTGAGGTTTTGTTAGGAAACAAAGACAAGTTGAGGTGCTTCCCCAATACAAAGGTTTCCATTGACATGACGAGGACGGCGTTCCTGGTCGCTGTCGACACTGGCTATCTTCCCACAATCAACCTATTTCTCAAACACGGGGCAGATCCAGGCTTCTTACCCAAAGGGGTGAAAAGGGCTAGAACGCCACTACAACTGGCTGCCGAAAATGGAAGTATGGAAGTTATCCGACTCCTCCTGGATCACGGTGCTTCGGTCAACGACCCCATTGCATATGATGGGGGAGCAACAGCCCTGCAACTCGCCGCCCTCCAGGGATATATCCGCATCGTGCAGCTACTGATGGAGAGGGGGGCAGAGGTGGACGCGCCGCCAGCAAAGCTCTACGGGAATACTGCATTGGAAGGCGCAGCCCGCCATGGGCGTCTGGATACGGTCGCCTTCTTGCTTGATGCTGGTGCTGCCGATAAGGGTAGGGACAAGCACCAACTCAACCGAGCTATCCGCTACGCGAAAGACGAAGGCCACGTCGCTGTCGAGCAACTGCTGCAGGACTTTGTCGAAACAGGGGAGCTCCAAACCAGAATGGGATTCTTCCCGGACTTTGTTGACCTCGATGCTTGTTGATGCAGATCCAGCTCCAGCTCACTAAGTGAGTTCGGATCCGTCAAACTCTTTCGGAGAAGGTCATAGTTTCTGGTATGTTGGCGGCAACTGGCGCTCACGATTTACGACACTCTTGAATGTTCTTAGTTCGGGGAGGTTTGGAGTTCGGGTTGTTTCTGTGAGTTTGCTATGTCCATTTCGCATTTGGGTATTTAGAACAAGATTATCAAACAAGTCTTTATCTGTTACTATTATAAGTGCTCGTGACTTACACGTGATCAACATCTGATATTGATATCTGACCCATGATAGGCGACAGAGCAGTCAAATCTGAGCCCCTATTCCCCTGTTCGTTCCCGTACTACCATTGCACCGAGACGAAGATTCCTGATGCCCTCTCAATATGCTCACAATGAACTTGCACGGATCACCCCATAGTGGGCGCCAGCGTAACCACGACCCACTCCGTCGCCGAGTGCTCGTCCTTGAGCGGCGTCCAGTGCGTGACGAAGCGCTCGTCGCCGCGGTACAGCGCGCTCCGCCGCGTCTGCAGGCGGATCTCGACGCTGAGCGGCTGCCCGTTCCGCACGGCCGCGCGCACCCGCGACCGGTAGTCGGTCTCCTTGCTGACCATGTTGGCCTTGAAGAAGCGGAACACCTCCTGGCCCGTCACCAGCCCCGCCGTGTTGCCCGGGTGCAGCATCTCGCTCACGCCCTCCGAGTAGAAGTGGATGATGAAGGTGTCGGCCCGCACCACCAGGTACTTGGAGTACGCCGTCCGGAACTCCTTCATCTGCGCGCCGAGCTCCTGGCCCTCCATCCGCCCCAGTACCTCGTCCTCCATGCCCAGGTCGGCTAGGGTCCGCGCCTCGTCCACGCGCACGCCGAACGCCTTGAGGAGGGCTTTTCGCGCCGACGGCATCGAGCTCTGACGCTGAATCTGCGGCGGTCGCTTTGTTAGCTGGTCCGCCTCCTTGACGGCGGAGCCCGAGAGCACCTTCATGACGTCGGTGTTGGAGTGGATCGTGGTCGAGCAGTTGACCTGCCCGCCGATGAAGAAGGCGAGCGTGCCCGTCTCGTCGAACAGGGGCGCCATGAACAGCAGGTTCCAGAACGGGTCGCCGTTCTTCTTGTAGTTGAGAATCAGCTCCACCGTCTCCTTGCGCGCGTCCAGCGCCATCTTCATGTTGCGCACCGTCTCGCGGTCCGTCTGCGGGCCCTGCAGGAAGCGGCAGTTGCGCGGCACCACCTCGCGCCGGCTGTAGCCTGTCACCTTAACAAAGCCGTCCGAGGCGAAGACGATGGGGTTGTCTGCTTTGCTGTGGGCTTGTTAGCATGTATGACAACCAACAAGCGGGGGTTCGATCATGACAGGGGGCGAGATAGAAGAGAGAATGACATACTTTGGATCGCTCAAGCAGAAGCAGTCCCCGAGACCCTGGTACATGTGCCGGTCATTGGCCAACGCCTGTATCGCGCTCAGAGAGACCTTCTCCCGCACGAACCGGGGGTAGATGTCAGTAAAGACGGTATGCTCGACCCGCTTTTGCAGGTCCGTAAACAGCGACTCCATGGACACAAACGTGCTCGACACGGTCGTCTTGATCTCGCGGTGGGTGGCCAGGAGCAGCTCGCGCGGCGCGCCGATCTGCGACGACGACTGGTCCGAGATGAAGGACTTGTGGATGGTGGCCAGCTGCGCCGACAGCGCCGCCAGCGAGTCCTGGTACTGGTTTACTTTGGCGAGGAACTCGACGTTCTCGCCGCACAGCCGCTGCTCGCTGAACTTCTGCAGCTCCCGCGCCGTGATGGGGTTGTACAGCACCGTCTGGAAGGCCTCTTCGGTGAAGAACTCGGGCATGCGCCGCGACCCGTGGCTCGCGACGCTCTGCTTCGACGATGGCGCGTAGCCCCCCATACCGCCGCCGCCGTTGCCTCGGTGCACGGTGAGCTCGTCGTCGCTGTACGTCCTGCGTAGGCGGCCTCCGCCCTTCACCGCGACGGTCGTGGACCCCTGGTTGCGGACGTAGATGGAGGGCCCGTCGAAGTCCCGGAAGCTGTCCGCGTCGCGTTCCTTGGTGGAGCGAGGCTTCTTGTTGGTGGTGCCGTGGCTCCCGCCGCGCCTGTGGCCCATGCTGCCGTAGGTCGGGGGAGGTGGAGGGGCCCGGCGCGGTTCTTCATTGCTGTCGTCCTCGTCGTCCTCGTCGTCCAGCTGATCATGGTCGAGCACCGGTTCCACCCGCGACGGCATGGTGGACAGGCTGGTGACGCTTCTTCGTGACGACGACCGGGGAGGGATCTTCTCCGGAGTCCTCGTGTTCGGGTTCTTGTGTTGCTGGTCCGGCTCCGCCTCTTCGTAAAGGTATCTCCTCGGTCGTCCGATGGGCGGCGGGGTGGCCGAGCGTATTGTTCCCGGTGGTGACCTGGCTCGTTGTGGCGATGCAGGGGCGACGGCGGCGGCGCTAGCATCTCGGCGCGTGTTGGAGTTGCGACGAGCACTGGCTTCGGCCGCGGCGAGGATCCGCCTAGCTGCCTCGATCTCATCTTCGCCGGGCCTTCTTGGGAGTGATCTCGATACTTCGTCGCGGTCCTCCCCTCGGACATCCTGGCCTCCGCCGCCGGCACTCTTCTTCTTCTCGCTTATGCTGTTTCGTCGAGAGTTCCGTCGTGAACTGGCTTGTTTCGCAGGGCTCGGGGCGGAAAGACCCAGTTCGGCCTTGGTGAACTGGGGAAGGTCGTCGGGGAATAGTTCCTTTTCGCCATGGCTGTAGGCAGGAATGAAATGGTGATGCTCATTTGGCCGCATGCTGTCCATGGAAAGCGCGCGGTCCCGGCTGCTTCGCTTATTAGAGCCGTGTTCGCTAAAGTCGTCCAGGAACGTCTGCTGTGCCGCCGGTTTGGCGCTCGCCTTGTTACTCAGCTGCTTGTAGTAAAGATCGTCGTCCATGTCGCCGTGAAGTCTTGGCATGGGATTCTGTCGTGATCCGATTCGATTGAGTCCGTTTATCTCGTCGATCGACTCGTCCATCGAGTCTATATTAAACGGCATGGCTCCGGGTTGTTATGTTTTTTTCACACTATCTTTGGGGTAGGTGTGTCGTGCTGTCGCAAGCGAGACTGATTTGTTTGCCGAGGATAATGACGAGTTGCGCGCACATACCGGGAAATGTTGTGAACTTTGTTTCTGGTAATAATACGTAGTTATCATGTCGTATTTGGTTTTCCACCACCTGTTTTTTACGACGATGACCTTGCTACGGGGTTTCATACCAGACGGTATATTGGGCACTCGCTTAAGCCATCCACTCAAATGTCCGGAGAGTGGGTGCGATGTCACCCCATCTCCTAATACTTTCCGGTTTTGAGTCTGGACAGATCCCGTCACAGTAAGATGCAACCTGGGTGATCCCTGCCTTGAACCGTTGGGACTTTGATGCTTAGCTTGATCAACTATATGCGCTAGAGGACGATTCAGACATGCAGCACAGTCTTCCCAAGATCTGCGGAATTCTTCACTGGCATTGATGGCCAAGCTCATTTTCAAAACAATATTCAACAATTACATGTGGTGATCGTGATTATATCAGCTACATCAGCAGACAGGAAGAATCCAATACAGAGCGGGGGGGAGTTCCAGATAGAGTAGTGGGATTAGATAGTGTTGAAATAAAGTTTCGATTAATAGGGTGCATTAGACAGCTTGCGGCAGATGTGTTTACGCTATCCCAGCCTATCAGCCCGCTATGGGACGAACTGTTGGCCGTTTTCGTCCTTGTTGTGGCCGGGGGGGCAACGGGGTGGGTCTGCCGAGTCCAAGTCGAAACGCCGGAGCGTCTGCCGACGTCTAGTTTGGTGCACGAGTCAGGTTTGACGCCTGGCAGTGACATTGGTGTAAGGTGCAATATTATGAGCATATAATACGTGTATATACAAGGGTATTGATTAAAATCCACGCAGAACCAGAATGTGGGAGAAAGCGAGGAAAAGAGATTGCTCGCGGTTGTCCTCTTACATAACAATCCGTACAAGTGGCTCCTGGCCCCGGGTCGAGGGGGTTGCCCAGGCATCTCGATCGGAGCTGAAGGCTGCAAAGAGATGGGATGGGGACTGGTAAACAACGTGTTGGGCAAGCATTGCTAGTTGTTGCTAGATCCAACGAATGAAGAAAGTCAAGCATCATCCTGGTGGCAGCTGTCGGGTATCGGAGAACTCGGTAGATGATCCCTGCTAGAGCGTGTTACCCCTGCCATCTATGCGGGAGATCGAATAGTTGGCAAAGGTCTGGACTTTGTGCCAATCAATGTAACATAATCTCCTTGATCATCCGTTAGTTGTACGCTCAGGCCTTCCATGTCAAACTGGGTGGTGTCATTCCTGCGTATACACCGCTTACATATCGCGACAACGCGTTTGATAATTCGGCTAGTAGTAGAAGACATCGCAGGGGGGCCGCCCCAGTACCCCATTAGCCTTGAATACTTGTGGAAGCTGGGGCCACACCATACTACTAACACCCCTGTGATCTCGATCCCATCTTCATGCAGTCGCAATCGGCTGTGCTAAGCTCACTATTGTGGATATCTTGACCGACGAATTCATGTTACCGGGTTGCTTGAGGTTGGGCTTCCCAGTTTTGCTATCGACAACTACCATAACAGGATGGAAGGCACTTTGACCGCATCTTAGGGCAATTTCCTGTCTTCAACAACTGCCAAGCTCGTATAGAACGCTATATCCAAGCCTTCAAACAATGAATGACTCTTATACTCTTCATGCATTACTCAGGGATATGGTCAAGTTTGCCGCCCCTCAACTGATGCCGCCATGAGGTGGCTACCTAATCAGCCAAGGTGCTACTGGCGGTGCTGGTATCGCTGGAGTAGCCGCCTCGGCGCTTCTTGCGACCCTTGGACAGCCAACCCCAGTTGGGCAAAAGGCGCCGCCACCCCATCCTCTTGGCCCGCCGCATACTCCCAGCGTCCGAGTCCGAGTCCGAGTCCGAGTCCGAGTCCGAGTTGTCGCCGCGGCCGCCGCACATGAAGGCGAAGAAGCCGCTCCTCTTTTCTTGGCGGCACTTGCAACTGTGGCAGCATCGAGATGGTCGCCCCCTCCTCCGACTCGAAGCCACTCTGTTGATGGTCCGCACCCCCGGCGGCGGCGGCGGCGCCGTGGACATGCTATGGGGGGGCGGGCCTAACAATGCCCCTGGGGGTGCAGGGGCGGCCCGTCCCTCCAGCACGAGACTTATCTCGATCGAGGCCGCATAGAGCTCGCGCACAGTCAGAAAAGGCTTCACGAGCCTCTTTCGGTTTTCGCCGGCCAGACGACAAAGTTCCTGGGCGGCGATGTCGAATTGGTTGCTGTTGAGGCTGCTGCTGCCGTCCATAACAGCAGGGTCGGCATCTTTGGCCTTGGGGGTGGCCGAGTAGCTAGAGATACCAAGGCTGGACAGAGTTTGCTCCAGAGCTACTGCCATCGACGAGTGCATCTCATCATCTCCGCCTGTCTCCCCGGTTTCTGGCAACCAGGTATCGCAGGCAATGACGAGATAGCTGATGGCGAAGGCCGGGCGCGCTGTTTCCCGCCAGAGACGCGTAGTCCGGTACCGAAGGGACTCCCAGTCCGGTACGGTGGTTGGTGGCTGTGTTATCCTGTGCATCCGCTCCAGCCGGTGGAGGCGAGCGTGCATGTTCTCCAGCGTGACATGTAGGGCCTCCTTGGGAGGTGTAATGTTCCTACACCCCTCCAGGTAGGCAACTTGCTGGGCGAAGGCGTGTTGAGCCATTGTGGACTGTGAAGGACAGTTGTCGTATCTATACTGAATTTTTGCTATTTCTCAAGTATGGCAGCGTTCCGGCAAGTGCATATAACGACAACAACATCCACGATGTTCAGGGAGGAGACGACGAAAATGGCGGATGAGTTGGAGTGTGAACGGGGAGGGGGGAGGCATGGCTCTTAGAGCCGCCGTCGATCGCATGATATAGACAACCCGGAGCGGGGTAATAGCTATCGGTTTGGTGGCTGTCAGAAATGTTGGGCGCGGTCGACTCGATTCAGGCTTTTCTATACGTCCAACGGCGACAGATCGCGGCTTACTGCATCTGCACGTCCAAGCCAGTCCTGCAGCCCGCCAGTGTTGCCTGATGTGTCTACGACCAGTCAAAAAAGCGAACTCGACATCTACCCCTCCAAGAGTCCCCTAATCGATGCTGTTGAAATCGAGGCTTAGTGCGTCCCATCTCTGATAACCGACGTCCTATTGTTCGTTCCGGATGGTTGCCTGATGCCATGATTTGTTGGAGACTCACGATCAAAGCAGGCTGGCCCACCAATCAACCTTGGCATGACTTGGCGTGCAGGCAACCAAAAAGGGGCTATTCCATTGGCCGTCGTTGATTAATTGCTTCTTGGAAAACCGTTGGGCCGGTGTGAATGCACTCTATTTCAGGCCAATCACTTGTCTCTTGTATAACAGGCCCAATGGTACCTCGCCCCTCGATGAACATGTGAGCGTACAGACGCCTATCAGTTGGGTGAGGCTGAACACTGACGGCACAGACTCAACGTCATCCGTGAGTAAATCATAATCCAGATGTTCTGGCAATTGTTGAAGCTCTTGATTATATCGGGTTCTTGGAGCCACTCGGGGGTTGAAAGAATTGAAAGGAAGGTAATTGAACGGATCGTTGGATGCCTCGAAGCCTGAATTGATACCAGATCCCCGTCTCTATATAGTCTATCAAAAGGTGTAAAGAAAATGAAATAAGCGAATGTAACACCAGTCCAGTCGATATCTGTGCGCACTCGTTTTGGTAAATATGTACTAACCCCTATCACTCCTCCTATCCCTCGCCCGAGGTGTCGAGGGTGACTACCTGTGTACCCATACCTCACCTCTCCCTCCCACCTAACGCCCAATCCAGTACGTAGCCGCCAGCCCCTGCCGCAAAATCGCCTCCGCGACCTCGGCGTCCGTCATGGACTCCTGCTCGTTCAGCGCGAACCAGGGCGCCGCGCCGTGTTCCTGTCCCATCGTCATCATCAGGTAGTACACCTGCCCCCGCGCGACCTCGGGCGAGCTCGCCAACGTCCCCTCGGCGACGAAGTCGATCGCCCACATGCCACCCAGCTGCAGCCACAGCTCGTAACCCGCGGTGGGGTCCTCGCCGCGACCCGCCGACGACAGGTAGAAGACGGGGGTGTAGGTTCGGTCGGACCGCGGGGTGAACTTGGCCTTGAAGGCTTTGGGAATCCCGGGCAGCCGGCAGGTCTTGCCCGAGGGCGAGGGGGGGATGAAGTAGCCCAAGCAGTTGGGGCAGGGCTTAGAGGACAGCAACAAAGCGTCGACGATGGGGTAGGCGCCGGGGGAGTCGAAGGACTGGTGGTAGGCGAGGAGCATGTTCTCCTCGGCGTGGATCATCGTCGTCGTTTCCATCGTGTTTGCCGCTGCCGCTGCGGTCGAATTTGAGCTCCGACTGCCGCTGCCGTGGGCTCTGGAAGAGGATGAAGCCCCTGTGGTAGCAGGGGCGGCGGCAGCGGTAGTAGATGTGGTATACGAGGTCCAGATGTCCGTCTCCCCCGCCGCGAACACGAGGGACGCGCACAGGTCCGCATACTCAGTTGACCGCAGGCCAGAGCGCACGTAATGGTACTGCGCGATGACCTGGCCGAGCTGCTTGTAACTCAGCGAGACGCCATGGCCGTGGGCGTCCCGGATGCGAAAGTTGGGGAGGTCGATGAAAAGGAATTGGGGCATGATGAGGACGTGCAGTGCTTGACTCTTTTACTTGAGTTAGATGTGTCTTTAGGTATGCTGATCTGGTTTGGTTGGTTCTCGCTTCTGGTTTGAGAGAAACAATGGAGTGATGATCGAACGTTCAGCCTTTGTTTGTTGGCGATGTTGCTTGTCAAACTGAAGGTATTTATGATAGTGTCGTTGTTGCCGTTTGTATCGCGAATGGCGTCTATATCTGTTAGAGTATTCTAGCAAAGACAGAGCCCTTATATATCCAATGTTCTCTTTTGGATCCTCTCTGTTGTAGTTATTGGGTCTGACGTCCACAGTGTCGTATGATGCCTCCCTCTGATGGCTCGGCCGATTTTTTCACATCTCAGAACCACTTATGGTCCTTCTCTTCCATCTATCCAGGCGTAAAATAGCACCAGGAAATCCGCTTTCGATCGACCTTCGTCATCCCAAAAGGCCTCGATCCATCAGAGTCGCAATGAAGCTCTTCTCCATAGTTCATTCTTACCCCCACTGACCTCAATGGTAAAACGGGAGTTACATGACGTTGACATGTATGTCTTTATTGAGAATGGACAATATTGTGCTATTCGTAGTGTATTGAAGTACCACTATGCAGATATAGTCATCATTCATATACGCCCACACCGTAAGTCACATATATATCTAGAGAATGAGCCCCTGGCAATGGATACTGGTAGCCAGTGACCTTTATCTCTGTAGAAGAATGAGTCGGTTTTGAGTTAGCGTAACGATCCGCTTGAAATCATCCACCACTAAGCCAACAATGCATTACGTGTGTCTATAGAAGTTGTATACCACAGGTATGCATCGTGATACCCTCCTGAGCCATCGAGTAATTGGAATAGCTATCTCAAATACTTTATTATAGAATCCGGATTTAGTCGCGTATTTAGGAGCAATCCCACACACCAGTGGGGGTCAAGAGTGAGCGACGCCAAGAAATGGTGGCTGAGCGATTGAAAGCTGGGTTCGGATTGGATCAGGCTATTTGAATAGGGGGAGGGAGCGAGTAGACCTAGGACAGATGTGTTCGCGGTGGCCTGTGTCGTTCTCGAAGCGAAGACGGTTATAAGATTAGGTAAGCTCCAGAATCCTGGTGATGGGGGTTTTGGAAGGAAATAGGACTTGGCCTTCAATCGCAGCCGGAAATTGTCAAAAGTGCCGCCGACCCTGCTCAGCCCTACAGCCCTATCGTCAGCATGCCCCATATCCGACCAACAATTGCGTTCCAAGGGCTGGGTAATGCTTACCTTCACTGAACCAACGTAAGACCTGACGTTCTCATTGGAATACCGATGGGAACAGAATTCCATTTTGTTGATTTCGCCTGCGCCTCCTTTCCTCGCCTTGGGACTCATTGGCCGTCGGCTCCCTCATTCTCACCCATTCAACAGACAAATACTAGACTTAACGGGATAGAGGCGGAATATGAATCTCACCCAGGTCTCAGGAAGTTATCGGCTGTGTTCATATGCCAACTGATTTAAGCGAAGGGGCAGATCTCACGCTCGGCCGACCACCTGGCCGGACGGCCGGACGAAACGTCTGCCGAGTCCCGAATGTGACCTTGAATCGAATGTTCTCTCTTCTTCGCCTCCAAGATGGAATGGGGAAATAAACATGAACAAGCCACTACTCACGATTAGCTAAGGAAGAAAGCTCCATGTCCGAGCCGCAATAACCTTCCCTTGTGAATGTCAGCAAGTCAATTTGGCACCAATCACCTCCTTGCGCCACTTTCACGTCATTAGGTCATCTTGTGCTTCCTTCACCACTAGACCTCGCCCATCTCGGTACATGATATATCTCAAATCACGGAGCCCATTGAATGTAAGGGAGCCGTCAACCTCAGACATGGCACGTGCCACTCTGCTTCGGCAGTGCCTATGTACTCGCGTGCCAAGACCTGAAATAGGTAATTGGCCTGTCTGTAATATGGGTGGGTGGTCGAGCTGGTTTCCCCACGTGGTGACACGTGCTACCCTGCCGGAGATTGGGATCTAGGACTATGTTTCGTATGTCAGCGGCTGGGGACTGGGGCTCAGGCTGGACGGCGCCTGCCCCGCGGTGAAGGAGCAGAGAACTATCCCAGTTCTATCGAGTGACGACAATCTCCGTGTGACGGCGCGCGCCACACAGTGACACGATTGACCGTTGCGATAATGCATTAAGCATCGGTGTACACGTGTTGCCGTCACACCAAGGCCGTTATCTGCGCGACGTCAGGCCAATATCCCAGAGGACGGCTTGGAAGATTTACGGACGAGTGTCGGATGTGGCACCACAGCCGCATAACAATACAGATCACGCGACACAGATATATCACTTGTAGTATGGGCCCAAACGGTCGTCCTTGTCATAATCTCTGACAAGATTCTGAGCTATAGACGAGCTTCAGTAGTTTCGTGATGAGACAAAGTTGGGATTTGGTTGAACAGGTGCAGTTTGAGGGCGAGACACTGGGCTCACCGCGTTTGTATGAGATAGCGAGAAGCATCAGACCATACTTCCATTTCTGTATTCAACCGCACCTGGAAAAGAGCATAATTAAATTTTGTAGATTGAGCTCATTAGTGATAGAACATGGAGTTATGTACAAGACTCGGTTCCATCCTCAATATCCTCTAGTACCTGATGCTTTCGCCGAAGCCATTTTGAACATATGGATATCTTCCAAGATATCCGGAACATTTATTGGAAGCAAATACCAACCACCTAGGTCTCCCCATGCCGTAGTAAGGCCAGGCCAGTAGTCGTCTCCTTCCTTATGAGGATGGCATCAATGGGTCAGACAGCATTCATCTCGTCCCTGGAATACTCGACACTGTATCTGACCGTCTTCTGGATGTGCATGGTTCTGTCGTCCGAAAGGATTAACTCTTCAGAGCTTCTCTCCGGCTTCCGCATGGAGCCCAAGGCGACATCGTCGTGTCTCGTGCCAATCGTCCAGTGGCTGAAGTCACTCTTGGCTGGGCTACTGCTAGCTGACTTAGCCATGCTACCGCTGATTGGAGCCCTGACTGTGCGGTCTCGGGAATGTGATGCCGGCATGAGTTTGGGGAACAGCGCGACGATGACTGGCCGAATCTGGGGTAAGCAGGCACAAATGATGGCCACGTTCATCTCGAGGATGGTCCAAAAGGTCGAGGCAACGTCATATGTCGGGTCGAATGTGGTCGCTTGCTGGTTGATAGTGGTGATGCGAAGACAAGAAGTGACAACCACGCTAATCATTGAAGTCAGCCCTGTCAATATGCCACCAAAAGGTGTGGCTTCACGTACAAGATACCGAGAGTGAAGACTCCGATCAAAGCGGCCTTTTGGACGCGTGGAAGCTGCAAGACGTAGACCATTGGTAACGGAATACAGAGGATGATGAGGTCTGTGGCAATAGAGAAACCGGCATTGGTGAACCAGAACCTGCCATTGTCGATGCATTTGCCGGGAGTTGCCTTGTCGTATGCACGTGCGACGGGTGTGCACTGGAAGATGGTGGCGGTAACCGAAGCAACACAGTAGGCGGCAACAATGCTGGTCAGGACCATGCAGAGCCATTTGAACCATCTAACGTTGCCAAAGATGCGCAAGTACAGAAGGAGGATGGATGCCTTGGAGAGATTGATGCAAGACTTGTAGGTGATTTGAGTCAACCACCAGTACTTGAGGGCTTGCATCTTATCATCCTTTGGCAGGGCGATGACATGGTATCCGTAGCCGTAAGAGCAGGCTGCAATCATGAGACCACCGGAGGCCATGGAGAAGACCTGATGTGAAGGGTCAGATATGAAAGGGACTTCTGTGAGACTCAAGCATTCATCAAAGGACTGGGTAGCATATACTGAACGTACCAAGGAGGCCAAAATGGTGTAATCATCGGCTCCAGCATATCCTCCATTGCGAATTCGTGACCAGAATCGTGTGGCCACCAGTAACGGACATAGGATGAGGAACATGGAGCTTGTAATGTAGATGTAGGGGCCACGGGTCGCTTGACCGACAGCTTCAAACATCCTGGGCTGGTCAAAGTGTCTCGGCAGACGTTGTGAGGGTCAAGGTGGAAAAGGCCAAGGCTTCGGAGGTTTTACCAGGAGGTGAAGGTGAACTGAGACAACTAGTCCCAAACCGTGATCCAAGGTGGTATTGAAGTTCAGTGCCGTAACGCAATACGTGACCGTCGAAAGCACGAGATAGAATCAATGGATGCCGATGATGTTCTGAGTTGTGCTTTGCGTTGGACCTTGATCTGAAGGCACGAGTAGAGGGTGGAGGATGGAGGATGTGACTTGTGAGTGACAAGTGCCCAAGTTTTGACGCGTCTGGAGAAGGTGCTTGGGTTTCCAGAAATCCTTTTTTTCATTGAATGCAATCAATTGACCCAATTGATGAAATGTAATATTCAATATAAGAAAGAGCCCATCAACCCATCCGTGCCTTCCGCTGTTTGTTTCTTCACCAACACTTGGAGGTGGAGGTGGGCACTCCGATCTGGTTGTCACTGCTGTCGACAGTGGAAACAGGAACAATCTTCAGTTTGAAGTTCGAAGTATTGGGCACCTCTCTCTTGAGCCACGTCTGTCCGCCCAGCAACGAGTCGATTTTGTCGTCCAAATGACTCAAGTTATCATAGCTACCTAGGGAGAATCCATCATGTCGGGAAAGGCTGGCTTGACGAGCTCTGGTTTTCCGGTCACTTGATCGTCCTTGTTTGTAGTTATCGTGTGAACGGGCAAGAGTAAGTTAGGCTGTATCGTATGGCGAGGCAAAGGGAGGTCTCGTGTTACCAATTCGACCAGAGAATGGAATCCTACATTGCGCACTCTCTCCCTGTCCCTTTCGTCTGTCCATGAAGATGAAGGGCAACCCGCATGCCTGAACCGTGCCCATCTGCCCAATCTCGCAGCTCCCATTCTTATCATTCAATCAATGAATCAATGCGAAGGTCCCGCCCTCTCTTCTAACTCCTGTATCTTGGTGGCATTGCTGGATGCATGCAATACAGCATGGCGCGACAGTGATTAACAGCAACTGCACACTCTGATGTCAGCGAGGCCGCTGTATGTGCAGTTGATTGATCTTCAAGTTACACGACTGAAAGAATAGCCTCATTCCTTTTCTCCCTCCCCAACCCCACCCCCCCAATCCCCCCAATTCGCAAGGTTGATTGCTATCAAGTCACAGTTCCTGTGACATCTGCTGTGCTGCCATGGAAGAGCTAAGACTTACGGGGGAGTGCAGGCGGACAAAAGAGGTGGCCAACGCGTTTATGTACTTTAGAACTTGCAGGGCGATTTGATCGGATGAACAAGCTTTGGAAATGCGCGCAAGCCTGAATCAGCCTGGACGCCACTGTAGGTTGAGACATGGCGATGTTTTCCCCGACTTGACAAGCAAAAGTCTCAGTTAATTTAAGATAGCTGCAGCTGATGTACCGTATTCGCGATTCTCGACTACGTACGGTTTACCAATTGATCTACCAAGAAACAGTGGTAGGAATCTGATGATTTGTGGCGTCGTTATGTAGAGACAGAGGGGTTTCGTTCCGTCCCGCCATGCTGGGGAAGACTGATCGCCATGCCAAGCACCAAGTTCACTAATTGAAGACAAGGAAGGGCATTAGCTCGGACGAATGTACTCCATCCCTACAGTATATATGGATACCACCACTTGACACCACCGCCCTGGAAAGGCAATGATACGTTACAGTAGTTTCCTCATCTAGTACTTCGTTTCTCGTAGATACGAGTAACCTTTAAGTGGCGTGAATAATACATGCAGGCTTGTGGTATCGCATCAATTGAATGTTTGGACAAGAGGCGGCGCTGGGCGGGCCGAGAACCAAGGACCTAACCTTACACCCCTACGTGTACATCCAGATCACTGCTAGAGCACTAACTTTTGCACATCTACCAGGGTTGCTGGGTTGCAGGGGCAGACCGACCAAGTCCCTTAAACCCCCCACCCCCCCACTAACACCCGTCGCTCATCCCTACCACCTGAAAGATCTCCAGATCATATCTTGACCTCACCTCCATCATCCGAGTACGGCGACTGGACATTCCATGTTGGATTTACATCTAATCATCAATTCTTGAATTATGATATTTCTGTGCCCACAAGTCGATATCAACAACATGAAGTGAATGCGAAAAATTGCAATTGAATACGAGTAGTGTGCTGACTGACCTCTGCTATCCTTTGGTGTTTTGCATCCACTGACTAACCTCCAAGTCCAAGACATCCTCACCAAAGTCGCGATGCCGATGGAAGACGAGGTTTGATTCAGAACCCCATGTCTTGACAGTTTCTGACGTGCCACTGTATTTGCTTCCCTGGGGTTCGTGTCCCCGGGAGATATCCTGGTCTGTATCACTGGTCCACGCCGATTAACTGGAACACGCATACATGCACCACCTGTCACGTACTAGGACGGCGAAGAATAGAAAGATGACGGTAGGGACAGCAGAGATGGAAAGAGTAGGATTGTTCTATATAGCTATTGCTGATTTCAGATTTCAGATTTACGGCCGGGCCATCAAGCGGATCATGGATCTGTTGTGAACTTACGGTGAATGCGATGTGATTTCGGATCTTTGACGATACTTACTTGAACTTCACTTAGCGGCAGCGACGCTAACCTGCTAATTGGAATCTCAGTCACCATCTGCGATTGAATTCGAGCTTCACCTACCTGTCGACCTGGTTTTGCTGCTCTCTTGGAGGTGAAACACAAAGCAATCACTGTCTGGCTTTCTCTGCATCTTCATCTGCTTTACGAGATCCGCCGATCACAACACACACTCCCGCATCTTCATCCCGCATTTTGCCGGAATAGAAAAAGTACGCCGTATCGATCTCTACTTCTGTGCCCAAATGATCCTGCAGTCTACCCCATCCATCATTTCTCTATCTCTCTCTCACACACACACACACCTTGTTTTGCACGTGGGCCGGCAAGTGAACAAGCTTGCTTCCCTTCCGTCACGCATCTTCCCGTCTGAGTAGGTAGATTCTGATTTTTGCTTGCTCGCGACGCACCCAAGCGCACACCTAGTGTTACCATCACCCACCTAGAGGGAATCCAGGAACGAGATTTCTTTTTTGGATTTCTTCTTTTGGCCTCCTGCATCCCGTCTCATCGCTTGCGCTTGCTCGATCAATCGCTACCTACCTGCCTCTCTCCCGACATCTGCCGACAGCCCTGCGCGCATCCTTGCTCACAAGTTTCACATCAAACCACCGCTCTCCCGTCGTCTCCGAACGACCCTCCGATCACTCAGTATCGGGCTTCATGACCATGTACGGCGAATACGCGTCCGCCCTCGGTCCCTGCGCCGCAACTGGTCCGTCCCACGGCGCGGTTAACAATGCCACCACTGAGAGCTCCGTGGCTCTGAACCACAAGGCGGCAAACGACAACCACGAGAAGGGCTCGACGCCCTCTCCGTCCAGCTCCGTTGGCGATGGCACTGTCGACGAGCTACATCATGTTGTCTACCCCGTCTCCGAGCGCCGCCTGTTACGCAAGATTGACCTTACCGTCTACCCCATCTTGTTCATCGTCTACATGATGTCTTTCTTGGATCGCATCAACATCAGCAATGCCAAGATCCAGGGCATGGCTCACGACCTTGATCTTCTCGTTGGCAATCGCTTCAACATTGCCCTGTTCGTAAGTGTGAACTGATCAATCCTAATGCTGGTGTGCGCCAAAGAAAGCCTGACACTGACCACCATGCCCTCTCCGGCTCACCCACAGATCTATTTCATCCCCTACATCCTGCTTGAGGTTCCCAGCAACATGATCATCCGCAAGGTTCGCCCCTCTTGGTACCTGTCCGGTCTCATGGCCTGCTGGGGCATCATCAACATGTGCATGGGCTTCGTCCAATCGTACCAAGGTCTCGTCGTCCTGCGCTTCTTCCTCGGTGTCTTCGAGGCTGGTGTCATGCCCGGTATCATCTACTTGACTTCCATGTACTACAAGCGGCACGAGTTCCAGAAGCGCATGAGCTTCTTCTTCTGCTCGACTCTTATGGGCGGCGCTTTTGGTGGCGTAAGTCTTAAACCCTCCATACCTTATCACCGAGGTTTCAGTCACCCTTATCCCAGCTCTGGTTCATCATCATACTGACAGTACATGGGTCTATCTAGCTGCTTGCTTACGCTATTGCTGACCTTGGTGGCTCGCACGGCCTCGCTGCTTGGCGCTGGATCTACATCATTGAAGGTGCCATCACCGCTGGCCTCGCCATCTTCTCCTTATTCCTCATTGTCGACTGGCCCGAGCAGTGCAACTTCCTCACCCCTTCCGAGAAGATCCTTCTCCGCCGCCGACTTGCAGATGATGGCGCCGAAAAGGCCCGCATGGAGTAAGTCTTGTTAATCCTTTACCCCCAACTCACTACCTCACTCACCACGTTATTCCTCGCTTCACGAATGATTAACGCGTTTCTGTTCCTTACCTAAATTTTCCATCCTCCCCCAAGACAATTTGTGGCACTTCAGGCTGACAACTGTTCCATCTCACAGCACCCTGAACGCCCAAGCCTACCGTCTGATCCTGCGCGACTGGAAGATCTGGCTCGGCTCCCTCGTCTACATGGGCGTCGGTGTGACCGGCTACGCAACCACCTTCTTCATGCCGACCATCCTCCTCGAGTTCGGTTGGAAGGCCGCCGAAGCCCAGGTCCGCACCATCCCCGTCTACGTCGTTAGCGCGGCCGGCATGCTGCTGGTGGCCTGGGTCTCGGACAAGCTCCAGCACCGATCCGGTTTCATTCTCGGCGGCTGCGGCGTCGCCACCGTCGGCTACGCGATGCTCCTTTGCCAGTCGGGCCTGAACCGGGATGCCAAGTTCGCCGCCGTCTTCCTCATCTCGCTGGGCGGCTACGTCGCTGCGCCCATGGCCCTGGCCTGGCTCGCCAACAACCTGAGCGGCCACTGGAAGCGCGCCTTCGGCTCGAGTACTCAGGTCATGGTCGGTAACATTGCGGGCATCGTGGCCTCCAACATCTTCCTGCAAAGCGAGTCGCCCCGCTACCCCACGGGCTATGGCGTCGCCCTGGGCATGACGTGGCTTGGTGCGCTCGCGACTGCCGCCCTGGCCACTGGAGTCTGGCTCGAGAATCGGACACGCGACCGCGGTGGACGGGACGACCGGCTGTTGCTTCCCGAGGAGGAGGTCAATAATCTGGGCGACGATCACCCTTCGTTCCGGTTCACGTTGTGATTTGGGTAGAGGATTGGTCTCTCTTTTTTGGGGATTCGTGAACAGTATTGCATGCATGGTTGCTTACTGGGCAAAGAAGAACAAGACGGAGTCCTGGGATACGATGCTGGCAAGTACGCGGCTTTGGAAAACGGCAATGGGAATTCTTGAGCTATAGATCTGCATGGTTGGCGGCACATCTTGCTGCGGCGCTATTTCAGATCTGCCGTCATACATAGGGAGGGAGGGTTGATCTTCTCGGCTGATCACATCCTTGATTCATTTTGCCGTAGACATCGTGGTGCTGTATAGTACGTAGAGAAACAAAGAACAAGAACGAGAATGAGTGCCCGCACCCGGACGGGGAATCATGCCACTCCCAACGTGCAACATTACTGCCTTGAACCTTGCTTCAAGGCTTCGGTTTGCTCAGTCGTGACCCTCATAAGTTGGGTTTCAGGTCGGGGATCAAGATTACGGTGGCAATACACATGGTTCTGCCCAACTAGCTGGGCTCAGTTGATGATGGGGATATATCGTAGGTAACTTTCACAGCTGCAGCATTTTATCTCTATTTTTCAGGCCAGCCAACCTTGGTATCTCACTCTTCGCTGGCCCGTTATGATGTTCCTCGTACTGGGCCTGCTATAGGTGCTTGGTGGTAACCGGGCTGTAGCACTCGTGGTCACGCCAGTATCTTGTGGATGGTCAAATCTCGCATCGCCCAACTGCGATGGCCATTGGAGGAACGTGGTGATCGATCCCCGGGGACTGATCCCGAAGCCCCTAATTGCCCCATCATGATAGGAATCAGTACCGAATACGACACCAGAGCAACAGCAACAACGCTGCCTTCCGTCATAGTTTCTACGTAAATTCGATAAAGCTGCAACAACGACTTTGCAGAAGCATGAGATGGCCAAGGCCCGGCTGCACCACCGGCGTCATGGCAAAGGGATGCCGCCTTCCGCACCCGCACGTTGGCCATCGACCGGGAGGGCGATGAATCGCTGACGATGATCACCTTGGCGGTTCATTTTCTGATAGAACGAACGCAGTGGCTTAAGTGACCGTGATAAAGACCAGATCAAGTCGGTCCGTTGCTTTATTTGAAATCGACGGTGAAATCATCCAAGACGAGGGGGTGAATCGGGGAACGTAGCGTATCGACGCTGGAAACTCTTGGGTTCGTCTTGGGTGGCAGGGGGGCAGCGTCACCCAATGTCGAATCACGCATTGCTTTTTTCTGTTCTTTGGCTGAACAGTCCGTGACTCTTGCAGGTAGCAAGGTAGTAATTAGTCTGTCAGATCCTGCCGCTTTCCGTGGTTCCGCGCGTGGGGTTCGTCCTGCAGGGCATGAGCGTGGCGGTGCTATAGCGCAACTAACCCATGCTATAGTTCATGGATCTTGTTTCCCAGACATGGCCAAGACACATCCGTGTGACAGCATCGCAGCTTTGCTGAGAGATGGCTCAGGAAGATTTCAGAGACATGGGGGTCCTGTGCATCAATCACAGGCCGAGACCTCTGCTGTGGAATCGTTCTAGAAGGAACAGAGTCGTGCAACTGCCGACACCTCGAAACAATGATACTGCTGGGCGGTGGTTGACTTGACGTGCACGCAGAATGCTGATACAGTGGGGACACTGAAGTGATCGTCGTCTTGCACACATCAAGACTCCAGATACAGCGTCTCAACAGTGATGAACAGAGTTCAAGACCAACGTATTCATTTGAACACCCTGAGAAAAACAACGTGTGATTTGCTAGCATCACGTATATCAAATGATGCAGATGGCTGAACCTGGATTTCGGAAGGATTTGCAAGAAATACAGCCTCACGACCATTTGCCAGTGATATGATATACACTTTAGGTCAGAACCTCCCAGGATTGGCTTCAATATGAAACTTGTTTGTTGATTCTGTCGATATACCAGCCAGTTCAGTCAAGGGGTCCCCTGACATTGCTCGACAGACTCCTGTCACCAGTCACTTGGCCGAGGCCTCTGCGGGCTCTAGGAAAGGAGGCCGACCCGGGACATGCTTCAACCGCCAGGCTAAGAGAAACCAGGCCCTCTAGGGGCTCGGGATGAACGGCGGCAATGGTTCTTGGGAGGCTTGGGCTGTGGCATATCATTTCTGGGTATATCATTGATGACCCTCAGAGAACCTCATAGTGTCAGAAAGTGCTTTTGCCTCCCTATTTCCCCATGACGAGATAATCACCACCATAACGCTTTTCTTGATGTTGGGCATCTACCACCATTGCAAGAACTTCTTCGTACGCAAGTCGTCGAACAGTAAGAATAATAATACCACCAGTGAATCAACAACAGACCTCAACATGGACCACCGACACTCGGCGCCGATGAGCCTGCTCCCCAGCTACCAACAGTACTCCCGCGATGGCTCACGCGACGGCCTCGATCCCAATGGGGCCCACGTAGACCCCTGGGCTACGGAGATGAGGGCGTGGGGACGCAGTGGTCCCGTAAGAGCGCTTCCTTCCAAGGTGGACTCCAAGGAGGATGAGAGGTGGTCGTTGGAAGGGTTGAGCTCCCCCAGAGTGAACGACTCCGTCGACAAAGTGCAATCAGATCCTAATCTTGTAAGTGACCTCATGATATCAGCCCATCATCACCACCAACACTTCAAGGCTACAATACTAATAAGACAACCCTTCATCTAAAGGTGACATGGGACGGCCCAGAAGACCCAGCAAACCCTCAATCGTGGTCGATGACTAGGAAGTACTCCCAGTCGATCATACTAGGCCTATTCCTCTTCATTGGCAACTTCTCAGGCACCATGGTGGCGCCCGCCCTCGACCTCATCGGGCAAGACCTCAACATACCCGCCGGGCCCGAGCGGACGCTGATCCTGTCGACCTCGCTGTTCGCGGGCGCCATCGCCCCCATGTTCTGGGCGCCCCTGATCGAAGTCTACGGGCGGATCCCCATCATGGTCTACCCGCACTTCCTGCAGCTCATCTTCAACACGGCGTGCGGATTTGCGCAGACCGGGCCGCAGATCAACATATTTCGGTTCCTGGCCGCTGTTGGATCGAGTCCGCCGGGTATTGTGAGTTCTATTCCCGTGATTTTACATCGAAGGCTCCCAAGTCCGCTGACCTGATTCTCCCCTTTGGCAGATCGCCCCAGGACTGACCGCCGACATGTACCCCGCCAGCATGGGCGGCCTGGGCGACACGATGCACTCGATGCTCCCCTTCGTCGGCACGGCCCTGGGCCCCATCGTGGGTGCGCAGATCGCGCAGACGGGCCAGTGGCGGTGGATCTTCTGGTCGACGTCGTTCCTCAGCATCCTGGCCATCGCCCTGGGGCTCGTCTTCCTCAAGGAGACGGCGCACGCGGTGATCCTGGGCAAGAAGGCCGCCAAGCTGCGCCAGGAGACGGGCAACCCCAAGCTGCACTCGCAGTACCACCACCCGGACATGACCTTCGTCGCGCTCTTCCGCAAGCGGCTCGTGCTGCCGTTCCTCATGCTCTTCACGCATCCCATCGTGCAGCTGCCGTTTCTCTACAGGGCTTACCTTTTTGGCGTTGTCGCCCTCATGTAAGCTTGCCCAAACCACCCCCGCCACAAAATGTGATACGCGAGCAACGAGCTGACCCCTTATTTCAGCATCTCGACATTTGAGCAAGTGTGGGAAGACAACTACGGAATGGACAAGAGCACCGCCAGTTTCAACTACTTTGCCCTCATGGCCGGCTTCATTATTGGCCTGCAGCTCAGCCATCATTTCATTGACGGGGTAAGTCATAGCTATGTGCCTCGCCCTGTCCCTTGCGCACTGCCTCGGTGGCTTGGCCTGCATACTGCATACCAAGTGCGGAGAAATAGGAGCTAATGCAAACTATTACCTACATATCCAGACCTCCGCCTACTTCCGCAAGAAGACCGGCCGCGACCACGTCCCGGAGTGGCGCATCCCGCCCAGCATCGCCACGGCCATCCTGGTGCCCGTCGCCCTGCTCATGTACGGCTGGACGACCGAGAACCGCCTGCACTGGTCGCTGCCGGACCTGGCCATCATTTTGCTGGGCATCGGCTGCATCCTGGGCTTCTTCAGCATGCAGCCCTACGTCACCGACTCGTGCGGGCCCGAGTACGCCTCGAGCGCGCACTCGGTCGGCCAGCTGCTCAAGGGCCTCTTCGAGTTCAGCTTCCCGCTCTTCGGGCCCGCGCTCTACAGCGGGCTGGGGCTGGGCGTCGGCAATACCATCCTCGCGCTGCTGACGCTGGCCATCGGGATCCCCGTGCCCATGGTCTTCTGGTTCTTTGGGGATTCCATCCGCGGCCGGAGCAAGGCCGGATACCCCGTCTGGCCCAGTACTCGGTAGTAGTGCTTTTCTTTGGGCTTTGGGATGGAGGAGGCAGTTTGCTGCTGTTGTTGTTACTGTTTCAGCGGTGTGCATACCCTGTGCCCGGCAAGTAGGCGTGTGGCGCAACCCGCAGTTGATCTTGACCAGGAAGGGATAGGGCTGCGATTGATGATTCCAGGGGGGGTGAAAGGGAAGCAGGGAAAGGATCGATCTGTCTGGGATCAGGCCAAACCTATTGTTGAACCCCGGCATATATCACATACATTGTATCATTTTTTTATCGTCTATTTGTATTATACTTTGGGGAAGAAGGAAAAGGATGGGATGGGGTCGTGTTAGAGGCGGAGTATGGTTACATTGAGATTGTTTCTTTTGTTTCTTAGCTTCTCTGCTGGTTTCCGATTCGTTAGGGTCCTGCAGGCCAGGCTTGGAAATCAAATCAATAAGATTCATTTTCTCTTTTCAGTCGTATGATGTTGAGTTGACTCGACTGCTACCCCGGACTATACATAACCCCATATGATATCAGATCGGCTAGGAGATAAATTCCCCGAGATCTACGCAGCATCCACCACCGAGGCTTGGTGATGTTCGTAAACGTGTGACTGGGGGACTAGGACTAGTCGGTATCATAAATGCGCACGACTATGTCATGCAAAAGCCGGGGGTGTCGGAATCGTATCTATCATATCCTACACAACGGAACGAACCAATGGAACGCCGCCCAGCCTTTCCTCATCACTGCCGAAGCATGGGATGTTACTGCCACTTGCACCGCCCCGAATACCGTTACATTCTCCTTTCTTGCTTTTCCTTTTTGTCTTGGCCAAGCCGACTTAATCTCCAACGATGATGCTTTACGCCAACCGTCAATGTTGACGTGATGTGTCTAGCTCCGTGGTTTCATGCCACGCAATAGTTGATTACATCTACCGCCCACCTCCTGAAAGTATTGGAATCTTGTGACTCTTGTCCGCCCTTGGCTTCACCCTGAACCGTCAGAGATATGGCGAAAGCGCCGGTCACAAAACAGTGAATATCTCTTGGGCTGCTTCGTGTCCCCCGATGGCTGATGGGCTATGACCGGCGGGCTAAGCGTATGGCTGCATATGCGGGCGATGAGAGATTTACTTCAAGTCGAGAAGAAGACTAAACCGTCGGACATTCACAGTATTAAAGCCTCACCAACCCAGACAACAGGTGTAGTCGAGCCGATGATGAACGCATTATCAAGCATGACCAGCAATTCAAGCAAGCTCCCGGATCGCAACTCGTCTTATCTCATCATTTCATCATGGAGAACCTATCGACAGACACGAGCCACATCAGGGAGTGGCGGTCCATCATCACCCTCATCGCCTTCTTCCTGGCCAGTAAGTAAAGCCCCTTCAAGCCTTTGACTCACCAACTCACCCTCCCCCTCGCAGACATCGCGGTGCTCTTCCCCTTCCACATCCCCCTCCCCATCCCCCGCTTCCTGTGGAATGCCACCCTAAGCGCCCTCGTCAAACTCCGCATCATACCACCGCGGACGGAAGATGTCGCTTCCACATTCTCATCCCCCCACCACGAAGAGAAGGCGACCGGCTTTTTCCGCATGGCCAACTTCCCCATCAACATGGTCACAGCCCCCCTGATCGCCGACCTCTTCCTCCTCGCGACCCTCTCCATCGGCCGCGCCGAAGTCGCCAACGGCATCGTGGGGTCCAACAACATTGACCCCATCGACGTCATGGTCTTCTTCATCACGCTGGCCTACATAGCCCTGTCCCTCGACGCGTCGGGCCTGATCCGGTACCTGGCCTGCCGCGTCCTCAAGGCCAGCAGCAGCGGGCGCCGGCTGTACTTCTACCTGTACGCCTTCTTTTTCGGCTTGACGACGTGCATCGGCAACGACCCCATCATCCTGTCCGGGACGCCCTTCTTGGCGTACATCACCCGCGTCTCCAACATCAGCGCGCCCACGGCGTGGATCTACGCCCAGTTCGCCATCGCCAACATCGCAAGCGCCATCCTCGTGAGCTCCAACCCGACCAACCTCGTGCTCACGGCCGCCTTCCGCATCCGCTTCATCGACTACACGGCCAACATCATCGTGCCCGTCCTCTTCACCGTGGTGCTCCTCTTCCCCTTTTTGTTGTTCGTCGTGTTCCGGGACCCGGGCTTCATCCCGCCCACCATCGAGATGCAGAAGCTCGAGCACCTGGACGGCGGCGGCGAAGAACCGGAGGCGCCCGTCAACCCCAACATCCCCTACGCCCAGTACACGGGCGCCAGCGGGGGCGACCCCGAGCAGCAGGGCATCCGCGAGGTCCTGAACCCGTACCTGGACCGCTGGGGAGCCACCTTTGCCGCTTTGATCATGGCGGCGACGCTCATCACGGTCCTGGCTCTCAACGCGTCGACGGGCGGGCACGTCCCCGTGTACTGGGTGACCCTGCCGGCCGCCGTCGTCATGTTCAGCTGGGACGTCGTCTTCGGCTGGCTGAGCCGGTACGAGACGCGCGAGCTGGCGAGCCGGGGCCAGCGAGAAGCGGAGAGGGCCGAAGTTGCCCGGGTCATCACCGCGCAGCGTCGCGGACAGCATCATCTTGATCCAGAAGAAGGCCGTAATGAGAAATCGGATTCGGGCCATGGCGGTGGCACTGTTGGTGGCACCAACGACGTGCAACACTCGGACCGAGACGACAACACCATCCGACCCGCCCCTTTAGTCCCCCATTCCCCCCACACCGACGACGACGAGAAGTCCGGGACGACGGCCGCGGATGCGGACCTCGAACGCCAGATCTCGTGGGAGCTGCAGCTGCAGCGGCGCCAGCGCCCCATCGAGCAGACGACGCTCGTCTCGCTGTTCCGGGACGCCAAGGCCTGGGCGCGGGCGACCTTCCCCACCGCCACGACGGTGCTTTCGCTGCTCCCTTTCCCCCTGGTGCCCTTCGCCTTCGCCATGTTCGTGCTGGTGGAAGCGTTGGTGACAAAAGGCTGGGTGCCCGTCTTTGCGTACGGGTGGCATCACTGGGTCGAGAAGACGGGGACGGTGGGGGCCATTGGGGGGATGGGTTTCGTTTCCGTCGTGTTATGCAACGTGAGTTTTGATTCCTCTATCTCCAAGTAAATCATCGTATGTATCTGATCATTCGGCGACACCCAGTTCTCGGGCACCAACATCGGCACCACCATCCTCCTCTGCCGCATCATCCAGACCTGGCAGCAGATCCACGCCGACGCCGGCACCACCCTAAGCGACCGGACCTTCTGGGGCACCGTCTACAGCATGGCGGTGGGGGTCAACTACGGCGCCTTCAGCTCGGCCTTCAGCGCGTCGCTGGCGGGGCTGCTGTGGCGCGACATCCTGGCCAAGAAGGGCATCCTGCTGCGGCGGACCGAGTTCCTGCGCGTCAACGTTCCCCTCATCTCGGCCGCCATGGCCGTCGGGCTCGCCGTGCTCATCGGGGAGATCTACGTCATCCGGGGCGAGCAGGAGTACGTTATCGCGGACTGAGTGAATGGTGGATAGTGGACCAGAACTGGACCAGGACCAGGACCAGTACCACGGGTGTCATGGTTCTTCCTAGTGGGAATAGGTTATGGGGTGTGTAGGTAGGTATGCATGGCGAAGGAGACAGACTAAAGTAGGATTGACACTGGGGCTTGGTCCAGCAGAACGGCAAGGGGCCCTGTATCTGCATTAGGCTCATGAAGCCAATTCATCTTGTACTTTTTGAATAAACTACCTGTTCAAAGTCTTGCCTTTCTGTCAATTTCTTCATTTTATCTTGATTTTATCGAAGCCGGGTGTCATAATCCAACTTGGGTAATAATACTCTTGACGGCCGGCACTGGGCATATTTCGTCCACGTTTCTTCCTGTCGTGAGCCCTTTATTCGCACCCGCAAGGGCCGCCGGTGCATGTAGTTGGCAGCCGCGCTACTCGCGGGCACGACGGGAGCAATTGGCCAATAATGCGTGGCATCGTGGAATGCGGAGGCATGTATGCATTGTCATGCCTGATGCGGCAGCATTGTTCTGGTCTGTTCTACGTGTGGCATATACGCATAAAAGTAAGTCTCGTTGGGACAAAATGGATGGATCTGTTGAAGAAGGGTTCATGCTGGCAGGCGGTCTGACCAATTCATCGTACGTGATGGTTTTGGCGGCATCAGTCCATCGTTCGTCCACTGAGGGGCAAAAGGCACTCGCAGTAATTCCACCTACCAGAAGAACCCGCCCGCCACTCGCTGAAAGACGGCGAAAGTCAATTGACGGACACTAAAAGGCAGACCAATTCAGTATAGCTAGAACTCATGTAGTTTATTCTCCAATTTCGTTGTGGTTTCCATCTAGAGTGGCAAGTTCCCTTCCTATGTCATCTACCAAAGTCATCGTCATCAAAACATTTCCCCAAGTCTCGTGTACTCCCTGGGGTATCAATTGTTTTGTGCATCCGCCGTAGCCCATTCATTGCATCCATCGCCCCCAAAACGCCCATGCAAAACACAAGTATATATATAAGCTCTTCGTTTTCGCTGGCACCGACCACCTAACCAGCCCACTTGACCAACTCCACCACCGGGCAGTGATGCGTTGGACGATGCCGCCACCACTCCTTCTCGCCATGATGCACTGAGCATAGAGGATCCAGATATGCCATGCATACCTTGATCGTCCGAGAAAAGCAACGTGGGGAGTGAAGCAAGAGCCACGAGGTGGACAACTCCCCACGAGGGAGTCATATCGTGGTCTTGTCGCACAGTTCACAGTCTCGAGCCCCAGTACTCGACGCACGAAGACGACGATTTTGGATAGAACATATTGTTGCTAGCAGTTGACAGCAATCTAGTCCAACTAGAACAAAGGCCCCATCCCCTTCCCATCCATCGGATTGGTGCATCTCAGCTCATCAAAACGCCACTGTCCGTCTAAAAATCTCGACTCCTGCAGGTGGCCAAAACCCAATCTTGGCCAGCACCCAATGCCACGCAGAGCCGGCAGGACCGACAGTACTTTGTGGCGATGCCAAAACATGATCCCAGGCAATGATTGAGAGGTGAGCATTATGCATTAAAAAAAGAAACACACCACCCCTGCGAGTCTGGTATTCGTATGAAGTCATCATATGTACCCTTCCCTCGGCCTCCTCCTGTGAGTCCGCTCCGTCATTGGCCAATGCCTGAAACGCCTTTGTCAAGTAAAAATCAAAGCAATAGTATCCGAATGGCCCCCGTAGTTTTATTTTTTCCCCCTTCGCGACGTGTACTTGCAAAAAGGATAATGACACAACTGGCCATCCTGTTGCGATGCTGCCCATGCCGAAAACGCCTTGCCGTAGAAAATGCAATCAAAACAACTCCGTAACAGTCATGGTATAAAAAGGATGAAAATGACAAGTCAAGAATGTTGAGGTCGTGTGCTCCGTCGAGGCGTCGCGGTGCTGACCTGTCCAATTGTCGAGTTATGAGAAGCCCCTGCCTATCAGTAGCCTCGTCGTGTGTGTAGCCAAGTATGAGATGGAGCCCAACTTATCCTCGAATCGCTGTAGCCGCGTGAGCCTCTGGTGCGAACGGGAAACGATCCGACATTTGCTGTGCATGGTGGAATGGGACCGCATCGAAACCAAGTCCGCCCGCCGTAGTCGACGTACCCGCTAGAGGGGACAGGGCCCCAGGCATCGCCGCTGATCGAACCGTCGAAGTGCCAGAAGTGGGTGGGCTCGACGACTGACGTGCGACCATGGGGATGCCACCCAGTGGAGACTCGGCCGGTGAAGCCCCAATGGCCAAATGCGTGTTCTGGAAGTAAGGGTTTAGGTTCTGGTGAATAGCGTAACGAAGGACACCGTGCTGAGCCTTGTCCATCATCGGGCTGCTCGCTAGACTGGAGTCCGAGCTTTGGTTGGCTACCACGTCGTCGCCAGCTCCATCATACCGGCCATTGCGGAGAGTCCCGTCCTTCAGCTGAGGGCTAGACTGCTTAGAGCCATTGAACTGGAACAGGACTTTATGTTAGTTCGGTATTTTCATCTGGGGAGCGGCGTGGATCCGGTGGAACCTTTAGGCTACGGGGTGCCCACGAGTACGTACAAAGCAGTATTTGTTAACAATCTCCTCATACGAGGCTGAGGCGATCGTTGCCGATGCTGGAGATCCCGGAGGGCCAGAGAGCTGAGGGAGGGTAGGTCCGGATCGCACGGTTTCCTTGACCTGGGCCGGAGGGGGGTTGACGGTCGCGGTGGCCACCTGGGTTTGGATCGGCGGGCCGAACGACGGCTTCTTGTGAGGCTTCATGTAAAGGCCATCGCTGCGAGGGCTGCCACGCGGACTACCGCCGGAACCCTTCTGCGCCTGCTTGACCGCATCCAACGACGCACCAAAGTCGTACCGGTTGGCAAACGCGAGCCCGCTGGGAGCCGCGAGCTTGTTGGTCAGATTGTCACTAGGCAAGCTGGTCGTAGACTTAGAGGTCCTCTTGAGACGGATGGGAGCGCTCTCCTCGCCCAGGAACTCATGGATGGGGCCGTCGTCCCACATCTTGTGCTCGCTGCTGAACTCGTCAAACACCCCAGCAGGCAGAGACTTGGGTCTCGGCGATGTCGAGGGGTTGGAGCGGCGGTTGCTGCGGGGCAGAGAATGGGACGGCCGGGCACCGGCACCCTGGAAGTTCTTCTTTCCGTTCTGGGGGAGCATCTTCTTGCGGAAGTCAATCTGGAAGTTCAAGTCGTTGTTGTTGTCCCAGTATTCTCGGCCGTTAACGTTATACCGCACGCAGAAGTAGAGTGTCTTGGCCTCGAGATTAGCAAAGTCGGAGAGCTTGATGGTGAATTGGAAGCGGTCGTGGCCCGCCTCCGTCTCCCTAGGTCGGATTTCGTGGCTGTACTCGGCCGCCACCTCCGACACCGTCTTCCAGTAGTCGAAAGTGAAGCGGCACGTCACCGACTTTTGGAACGCCATGTTGGCCACCGCAATGGAGCCAAGCAGCGACTTCTGGTCGGGCGACATCCATATCCGCTCCACCCGGATGGGCTGCGACTTCCGTAAGGGGGTGTCGACGGGGAAACTTCTGATAACAACCTCCCACTCGAAGGGCGGTGACCGGGTGGCCGGCTTGTCCGTGTGGAAGGGGTACTCGGTGTCGCTCTCGTAGTTCTCAGCGGGCGACGAGCCAGCGCTGACGGCGAGCGGGCGGTCGACTTGTAGGAAATGCCGCACATGTTCCAGGTGAGAATCGAAGTGGACGGCTTTGGAGAAGGTGGGGGTGCCGGGCATGCTGGACGGTCTGCGTTGCGAGGCGGGCCTCAGCGCTGGCCGCACGAGCTCGCCCGACTTCTTCCTCACCATCTGCGGCTTTTGAGGAGGCTCGTCCATCTCCGAGTCCTCTTCCGACGCGGTAGGCGTGGCATCTGCGGACTTGGAGACGAAGATGTTAGGTTCTGTATTAGAGCGCACGTGAGAGATGCGTCGGTGGCCTGGCGGGGCTTTGTGGTGCTGGTGTAGGCTGGCGTCCACCATCTCCTCAATCTGAGACGGCAGCACCAGCAAATCGCCGGGGGAAGATGTCCGGTCGGGGGAGCTTGCGCGGTGCTGCGGGATGGCACTAATCGCATCCTGCAGTTCCCTCAAGTTCTCGATTTCCCGACCACGGGTGTCATCTGCACCAGCTCCTTCATCTTCGCTCGAGGTCTGAGAATCAGGCGGGGAGATGATAGCACCGGCGGGCATAGAACGACCATCAGTAATAGGAGGCGGGGATTGCCGTACCGGACCAGCATTGAACTGAGCGGCCGCGGTCGCGATTGCCGCTGCGTCAGCCATTCCCTTCAAATCATCCGAGGTCCCAGGCGGTGTGATATCCGGCGTCGATCCATTGGCGGAGGGGGTAGAGGCTGCTCCTGATCCAGCGCTCACCGAGGGGGTCCGTCTGTGCTTGGTCAAATACGAGGCAGACCGAGGCAGCACGGCCCTCGTCGAGGTGCTCGGGGAGGCGGAGCTTGTTCCATGGAACGAGGACCTCCGGCTGACAGACGGCGACGAGGGAGCTGAGGACGCAGGGGAGCGATACGAGGGCGGCGTGTAAGGCATTCCCGAGGTGGAGGGGTGCCCAAGTAGAGAAAAAGGTAGCGGGCTGGAGGGCGAGAGACGGTCGGCCGTCGTAGAACTGCTTTTGTTCTTAGGGCTTTGCCTGGGTGGCAGACAAGGAAACAGCTTTCTCCAGGTCTCGAACCAATTATCGAAAGAAGATGCGTGGGTGGCACCTTCTGTGAAAGAGACGGTGGGGCACTCGTAATGGCCGGCGGCTGCGAAGGAAGGATTGATCAGCATTCTCGTTCAGCAGTACAAGTAATAGAGGCAGTGACGCATAAGTCCATGGTCTAAATAAGAAGTTGTTTCTTCCCCCATTTGAATCACAGCAAGCAGATCGTTTCCCAGGCGGGGTGAATTGACTTCAAATCACCAAACACGGGGAAATGGCAGCGGGTTTCCCAAGCATTTATATGAACACCTCCATGCAGGGCAAAAGTGAGGATCGTGGAATGTGCACTGGTATGGGGTTTGCCCCGTGACATGTTGGAGATGTGGCGTTGTCACAGGTAACGAGACTCAGGAATGAAGCCTGGTCATTGCTTCGACCGTTGCGCCCATGTCTTGCCTGGGGTTTCCTGAAAAGGCAATTCTCGTTTTCCCACTTCGACCTGTCCGCAATTCTATTTTTTTTCCCATCGATATCGGGCCGGGGTGTGCTGTGCTGTTGGGGCTTCGTGTGCAAGGGACTGGTAACGCAAGAAAAAAAAGCAGAAAACTTACAATCGAAGGATACTAATGTAGAAGTGAGCGGGCAAACTGTCGTAGGTGACGCAGTAGTGGACGGCTAAGTGAAGGCGGATGGATAGGTAAGTCTCTCAAGTGGACGAGGGAAATGCAGAGGCAATATTCCAGCAACAATGCAAATCAAATCCTCAGTAGCCCGAGAGGAGCGTAAGGGCTGGCTGATTATCTGCGGATACAGATTAGGGCCAGGCGAGAAGGTATTCGAAAGTGTGGTTGTCGTGCAACCTGGTAGAGCAAATTCGTAGAAAGTCTCAGGGACTGTACCGGACGAAACAGAAGTCGAGAATTAAAAGGTCGAGATGCCAGGAGCTAAGGCCGGGCTGCTGCTATGCGAGAGAGCAGAATCGACTCGTTCACTGATGCTCCGGACATATATGCCGTCAAAGTGAATCGGCTGGCGTTATGAACGATCAGGAAGCAGGAGGAGCTAGAGGGGGACAGGACAATGAAGAACTGTCAAGAGTCAGGGCACAGGCCGGGAGGGCTCTTGGGTTTTTTCCTGGGTTGGCTTCGAGAGATTTGAGTCGGAGCCGTTGTCCTTTGTTTAACCTTAATGATTTATTTTGGCGTGCTTGCAATTCCTTTCTTCTGAGCCACAATCAAAAAAGATTTCGAACTCAGAAGTAGTCCAACCGGGAAAACCAAATCAATGAGTCCACGGAAGGGAGAGGGCAGAGATGGCAAAAGCAGTAGCAGCAAACACCAATGGCGGCGACGACGACGACAAGTCAAGAGTGTAGTGTCGTACGGTAGATGAGTCGACCCGAGTTGCTGTTGTTGCAAATGGGGTGGGAATCGGTCCGTTCTCCAGGTTTTTCCTTTCTCGGTCTTTCTCTGTCTTCTCCAGATAATAAAAACAAGACACACGGTTTCTCTTCGGTCTCGGTCTGTTACGGTACGGGGTACGGTGTCGGGGAACCTTGTTGATGAGGGAAATCCACACACGAAGTTGAAGGGAATCGATTGAAGAGATGACAATCTTCAAGATAATCCACGACAATGAGAGAACTGCTGCTGCTGTTCTCGAGTGGTGAAGTGGTGGGATTAGAGGGATGTTGCAAGAAGCAGCTGGGGATGGAGGAGAGAGGGTGGGTTGGTAGGTGAAGGGGCTAGTTTAATAATGGTTGGGGCAGAGATACGAGTTGGTTTTGAATCAATGGGCTACACCCCCGTCGGCCTCGTCTTGACTTTTGGCAGGGGACTGGGGACTGCAGACTGGGGACACTGGTGCCAAAAGATAGGACTAAATAATAATACCTGCTGCAGGGAAGGGGAGTCTGTAAGTATGCAGGTAGGTAAGTAGGTACCTACTGCTAGGATGGTGGGAGCGAGTGAGCGAGGAGACAAGCGAGAGAGAGGCAGAGACAGAGAACGAGAGAAAAAAAATAAACATGGCCCCGGTGAGCGAGAATTGATTGAATTGTTTCCTCCTTGTCTAGAGGTACCGGCCAAAGTCACTGACACACCCACCACACCGCACTGCACTACCTGTGCTGGGGGTCGGGCACTACAATCAAATCAATTAGGGAGGGAGGCGCTAATCTCCTAGGGCGTTAGCAGCTGTTGCAGTGCAGTGGTACGTGGTGGTAGTGTACTTTGTTAGTTGCAGCTCGCGTCCAAGACCAAGGCCAAGGAGGGTATGAGTGAGCGAACATGGGTGCGGTTTGCACTGCAGGCAGACTGTGCAGACAGAATGGGTCGACTTTTTTTTCCCTCTCTTTTCTCTAAAAGGAGAGGAATAGATGGATGGGGGGAGCAGACAGGACTGATGGGATGGGATGAGATAGGATGGGGGTGGACCTGGAGACTGGTGGAGCTGCTGCTGTTGCTGCTACTGCCTACTGCTGCTACGGCTACGACTACATCGCTGATGCTCTCGCTGCGGGAGAGCCACTGGAAAAGAGTCAAGGAGGAGCCTGCAGGCTCCAGAATGGGTGCAAATGCACTGCACGCTGGATGCTGCCAACGTGTGTGGCCAGGACAAGGGCAGTCCACCTTGGGCTGCTTCTGCTTGGGGTGGGAGTTGGCCGGGGGTGGATGGATTCCCACACTCCCACCCAGCCGTGCATCTTCCCACGCCATCGACACTGTGTACCTGAGATATGGCGTTGACCGGTTCAGTACCAGTTTGCCTACATTCAGACACTGAGGAGCCTCGCAGTTAACGCTTGTTACGCTACCGCTGACGGGTTCGCGGCTACCAGTGCTAGATGCTATCTCCTTTTTCCATGGCCACGGATACGTTACGTACTTACAATTGTTCATTCGCAGGGAGAGGTAAATGGGCAAACATGGCTTTCTTCCTCCTCGGCCACTGTCTGGCCTAGCTTGTGGCGACTCGGATAAAGTAAAAGTATCAATCGATGGCAAAAGAGCCAAGTAGGTAGCGGTAGCCAGAGAGGATATCAGTGGAATTATGCGAGAACGGGCAGAACAAGAGGCGCAGTGGCTTGTGTGTGTGTTGATGTTCTGCTCCCTGTGCCATGCTTCGCTACGGATCTTTTTGCCCTGTTCGAGAATTGCCAATTATTGTTGATATGGCCATGGCTTTTTTTTTTCTCTCTCTTCATCCTTTGTACTTGTAATCTCACCTTCCGTCATCAGCCAAGCTAAGCTATACCGGGAAGATTCCCTACTAAGTTAGCTCACGATGCGGCCAGCGGAAATCCTTTTTCGTCAACAAAACTTCCTGGTTGCGTTGCCTGCTGCTACTGGATGGATTGGATAGCATGTTTCGAAAGAGGCCAGTGTCAACCCTGCCTAGCTTCAATCAGCTTGGTTGCTCTCTACGCGTACTGTTGTCAAATCCAAGACGAAGAAAAAAAAAAACCACAACCCACTGCCTGTGCACTGCAACGTGCGCCCGGGCCCTGGATGGAGACAGGAGGTAAAGGTGGACGATGAGGCTCATCAAGAATTTCCAGCTGTATCGGACGCCAATATCTTCGAAACATTGTCTAGGGAACGAACGACACCTGACATGGGTTATGCGGGCATGGGCATGAGGGAGGAAGTAGGTAGATGAATGTTCCTCGCGTATATGGTCGCATTTATTGTTATTAGTAGCGATGCGCTCTGCTGCATTCAGGAAATGAAACTCTCTGTCAATCGATTGTATGCGAAAGACCCCATTCGATGTCTGAACCATCAACATATCGACATGCGTCGTGTGTGTGCGTACGTATTATGAACGCGGGCACTTCTTCTACCATGATATATGCAATGCACCCGGGTGGATATAGTGAGTGAGTACTTACTGTGTGTTGGGTACGCATGTAGGTAGAGACGGACTGTAGAATGGAGTCTCGACTTTCCTTCTCTGTCTATTTCTGGTTCTGGTTCTGACTTGTGTGTCTTGTATCTGTCCCCATTCTGCAGTCTTCATCAGACGCCGTTCGTCGAATCGCCAACCCGCCCGTGCTCTCTCGGTGGAGCGGACACTGGAGTCTGGACAGGCTCAATTTCCAGCCGGAGTCTAGAGAGCGAGGGCCAGCAAGAGGGCCGCGGAGACCGTGCTAAATGGATTTTTACCAGTGTTCGTTCCACAGGCTACAGGGGAGGCCCGTGGTGGATTGTCTTTGGGCGGTTTTTGGTCCAGCTGCACGACACGCGCGATGATGACGTCGTCGTGCAACAAAGGAATGGCGCCAGTCGCCCTGTCTGAGTCCTTTCTGCCGCCCAGAAAAGAAAAACCCCCATTGGAGCAGCACGATAGCTTCCTTTTCAACCGTGAGCCAGTCAACCAGTCAACCAGTCAACCAGTCCGCCAGTAAAGGCTATTACCTGCGGTATGGGCATTGGGCAATTGGCCGCCCCCATATGGACAGGGACGGCCGCCCAATGACAGACAACCATGAAATTCTAGCTAGAAACTCAGCGGTCGAACCCCCCTGTCGACGATCCTCGCTGAGCACAGATTGAGGGGCGCTCTTCTGTCGAATCATGGCGCCATGTCCCCAATCTTTCAATTCTATCAATAACAGGCCAGACTTCGTTGATAGGTCTTGGTTGACGACAATCATATATCGCTATTCGGATATATGAGGCTCGGTAGCACGATCATCACAGTCTCCCACGCCATTCAGTATAATTGACAGCTCTGAGGATCGCCGTCTGTCTGCCTTCGAACCTCTTATGTCCTTTTCTTATCTGAGGCCACCAAACGCCTGGGCTCATACACACTGTGTGATGGATAGATTCGCAGTTTGATCTTTTTGGCTTCAACCACACACAGAATCGTCTGATGCAATCGCAATGTCAATCGTTTTATATACAGTTATAGTTTTAACAGCCTCCCTGCAATATACATTCTGCCAAGAAACCCTTTTCTTCTTTGTTCGTGTCATGACCGCCGTGGAGTGTCTGTCTGTCACTTTCTATTGTTGACGATTGTAACGTTGTTTATCTACTGCCGTTCCCAACTCCCCTGCTCCTCATATCGCACTTCGCTTCAGCTTGTCCACCAGTCCAGTCCCTATCCGTCCCATCCTCCCCATCCTCCCCATCCTCTATCGAATGCGAGCTACGGTCTACATCGTCAACATGCATCAAGAAGAAGACTACCTAGTCGCGGCCTTGGCCGTGGTGCGGCGACTTTGTCGTCGTCTAATAGCGTCGAGTGGCGAGACAGGAAAGCCTAATCCTCAGTGATAAGCACACCACCGGCTGTTGCGATCTTGGTAGGGTACGTTTATGTAGATTAGGTAGACAGATGTCAGCGCCGAACATCGTCGGGTGTGCCACCTCTCCGGCTCGGAGAAGGGACGCCCGATTTTCTCACTGGCAGGACATTCCATATAATAGACTTTGTATGGACATTTGGGGGTCCCTACATGGCTTTGCGCCTAGCTGCCATGGAAATTTGTCGATTTGGGCCATATGGGGAATGCGACTTTTCCTGCACATTTGGCACTAACGAGACCGCATACCTCGCAAAACCCGACCCAGGTGCTGTCCGGTATCTGAACTATGGTGTTTTGAGTTTGCGCCAGGCATGCCCACGCGCGCCGACTCTCAAACGTCGGTGTGCAGATGGCCGACGCGAAACATCAGACGGAAGCTGGCAAGTATGTAGCGAGGTGGTCGTCGAAGACGAAGAAGCAAAGAAAGATGCAGTGCCAGTTTGATATTATACATGTAACTAGTATATTGCATTTGCAGATTTCCCATCCAATGCCCATGGGTTACCCATACGGTACTGCTGCCATCAAATCCCGCAGCGACTTGTCCCAACATGGCATCTTGTTATGGACCAATGTCGAACCCAATCCCATGACCAATCTCAACTTAGACATGAAACACATTCAGTTGACATGGCATTGTTGGTCGTAGAGCCAGATATACTTAGTATCACCTGATGTGTGAGACTCAGCAGTTTCGTCCTCCAATTCGATGATATTGTAGGTCTGGAATCAGAACCACTATGTCTACCGCGAGCAAGATGGGCAGAGAGGAGCAATCCAACTCGGGGGCAATAAGATATTTGACGCCTGTCTAGGCTGCAAAATCCGGGCTCCCACGCACTCTCTTTTCCTTCTAGGTATGCGAATCATCGCAATCACGTCAAGCCGTCACATGGGGGATGCAAGATGTAACAGGATCATGCTGGCCCAGGACTGCTTGCCTAACAGATGCAGTTGTTCAGGGATTGCCTGTGCAGACTCGGCGGTGGGTGTGGAGACGTAGAGGTGCCTAGTGTGCACACACTGTCTCGGGAGTCGGGACCTTTTCTCCAGACAAAACTCCAGAAAGCAACTCCAGACTCTACGAACTGGAAAATCTGGAGCAATGGAGCACTGGAGCAATGGAGCCATCAAGAGTGTTCTGCTATCGGCCAATGGGGTAGCCTGAATACCATACCAGTCTCTCATGTCGATCGTGGCCCTACGGTAGGATGACGGTCTTGCTCTGGACGGAAATGACTGGTACGATATATGGCCCATTGCATCGCGTTGACACATTCCGCATACGCCGTACAAAGAGCAGCAGTCTGGCAGCATCTCCTCCCCGCCGTGGAGAAGACTGAATCAATGACTGGCAGTCCGGCGCCGCGCCGCAAACCCCACCAGACAGACAAGGACGAACATTGAAGACCATACCAGCAACAACCCCCGGCGGCGATGCATTGCTCCTTTGAGACAGGTCGACCTAAGCGAGCCCACCGCCGCCTGCCGCCAGCCATTTTGACTTTCAGCTGGACTTATCGCCGAGCGAACGGGGGGCGTCGTCTTGCTGCGTATCTGCTTTGATGTTGACTAAGAAGAACAGCGATAGGAGGCACTAATACCATAACCACCCTCTTCTGACAAGACCGGTCTGTCTGCGCGCAATGCGATAGGGGCCGACTTTTCCTTTCCTGGACGCTTGGACGTATCTATCTGAACCCGGGCGCCGGAATGGCATGATAGCGCAACGGCCGCCCTTGATTCGCCAGACTACCTGCGCTGCGAGCGGTGGGGTGTGGCGCTTACACCCCAAACCCTTGCTTAGCCCCTAAGCCCATCCTCAGGCCATTTTGCGTCTGAATTTGACCACTGGCTAACTGTATTGATAAGGTGAGCCACAAGTGCTCAAAATCGTCTTATATGAGGCTCTCTCTCACCAAGGCTTCCTCAAGAGCCGCCAGAAACGTCAGATGTGCTGTCGTCTGCTTTCTATCAGTAGTAAGCCGGGCTTCCTGGCTGGCTTCATAATCTCCCACCTCGGATAAATCGAGAGAAGGTGGCTTCGGATAACGCCTCATCGGATAGGTCCCATCCCATCATGCCACTCACCTACACCACAATCAAGTAGCATCGCCTCAAAGCAACATCTAGAATCCACCCTCCGGATGCGGCGGTGATTATCTGAGATGCTGGACACCCACACCACACACACACAACGAAGTGCCGGGCGCCGATCTGCACCGGATTGGGTGGGTGTCTAGACCATACGATTGCCCCGTTTTGTGCCCCTCCTCGCACTGAGGCCAAGCACCCAAGCTCCCAAGCATCCCCGTCGTCCACTATCAGCTCCCCGTGGGAGAGAGACAGAGGCTCCACCCATCACATTTTTAGTAAGAGGAGCCGTGGTGCGTGGAGCAAACGCCGTCGTCGCCATGCCTCCCAGCTCCTGAGTGGGGAGAAAAAACAGATATGCACATCGACCGACTCATGAAGGGTGTGGGCTACATATTCTCGCTGAAATTAACATGACCAATATCAACTGAAAGTAGAGCTTCAGCCGCTTTACAGGCACCAGAGTCTGCAGGCCAAGATCGACGGCCTTCTTTTCATGGTTGCGAAGAATAAAGCGTTCGTTATCAGCAAGCCGTTCCGACACCGGCCAGCCCTTTCGGGGTTCATTCCCAGGGTGTGGAAGGTGAGGCACTGATAGGTTATCGGTCTGGTTGGATGAGACGATGCTGCAGACAGGGGATTTCGACCTGTCAGGACCGAGGGGGCATGCACATGTAGATTGCCGTCTCGGAAGTCGATGTCGTTTTATTTGCATCATCCAAGAAAAACAGGGTCTTCGGACGATAATGAAGGGTCTCCCTACAAGGTCCCCTTTTCCCGACGTCCATCGTATGAGATACGATACGTAGCGATGTTGAATGGATGTGTCGCATTCATATGTACGTAGGCATCTACATCTGTATGGCCCCTACACTTGCACGGCGCTGATGGAGCCTAAGCCTGTTCTAGTAGTAGCACAAAGTGCACAGGCATACACAGTAAAGTTAGGCAGTAGACCACCACAACACCATCACCCGCCAATGCTTTACAATCGAGAACCAGTACTTTCACTAAGATATAGATGAATTGGTGCCTCCATGGTTGCTGGTCTGGAGGAGGTATATGCAAGAGCAGCATACGGCGAGACGCCAGATCACGAAGCTGCAACACTGAATGCATCGATGCATGCATGCATCCTTCACAGACCTACTTACGTACACTTACATCCACCCACCACCCACCACCCACCACCCAGCAGCCATGCCCAGCAGCATATAACGCGCAACACGCTTGAAGACAACCTCATATCTTCCTCAAAAAAGTGAGACAAATACTCACAAACAAGGTAGAAATTGTTGAAAGAAAGAACTGCTCACTAGTTACAGCCGAATTCCCCATTGGCTTGCACCTCATTTGCCACCATGCAGGTTAATGCAGTGGCATGGCCGAACAGCCGCCCAGGAATAGGAGGGACTGTTCGCCAATCATGCCATAGTCGCACGATGGAAAGAGTAATTTACGGTGAGTACAGAGTAAATGTATCGATAAAATACCGTGCCAAATACGCACTTGATATTTCCTTTTTCTTCTTTCTTTTTCCCTCTCCCTCTGTCTCTCCTCGCTGTTTCGTCTTTGTACCACCGAGACCGTTGAACACGAGGGGTTCTTCATTACATACAGTAACTCACGGGGCTGCCACGAGAGACCAAAACCTGTCTTACCTAATACGCCCTCCTGCGTCCCGACCGCCACAGGAGAGATAACATCTAGACTTAGACTTTCTCGTCATGGGCTTCTAGAAGTCTGCCGAACAAAAAGAAGATTTGCCGCTTGACATAAGATGGCACTTCTCCTTTTCCCAATATGCAGAATGAACTCTCCTAAAGTTACCGGCGAGATAAAACTCTACGCATGCATCGTCATACATCATCTATCGTTGCCAGGTCGTGGTGTCTCTGAAGTTGTATCGAATTGATACAGCAGAAACAACGGCACTGTATTCAGATAGAGAGCACTAAAAAACACAGTGCGTGCGACCGACGGGGGCGCATTGGTCAAGCGATTGCATAAGACAAAGATCATATCGGAACTTATTATAACCCAAGCCTCTTGGCACTGGCCCAAGCTCCCCTTTTTTTTCTTCCCATGTCCCTGTAGCCTGTAGGCCGTAAACTCCTTCCATACCTGCCCCTCACCTCCTTGATCGCTTCTTCCATGTCCACGGTGAGATAGGCTTCAGCAGCAGGAACAAAAACTCCATCTTGAAATGGCTTGGCGACCTACTATACTCACTTCGACAATGAAACCGACAACCTTATTGGCATCCTCACCATTCGCCTCTTTGCCCCCTCCCTTCGTCCTACGTCGCCTCGCCTCGCCTCCCCGCGGGGATATCATGTATGGGGATGCGTTCGTTCGTTCGTTCGTTCGTTCGTTCGTTCGTTCGTTCGCAGCTCGTATCATGCACGCCCCAACAAGATGCCGCAGCCCTCATCCAGATGTATGCACGTTCCTTGGGTAAGTTTAGCAGTTAAGCATGCCGTAACAGGGTCCGCATTTCGTCGTTTTGCCCTGCCGTCACCTTTCGAATCCTTGTACGATATGGGATGTGTATCACGTACGAATCAATCAAATCTATTGCGATGATGTGAGTGTGTATGTCTCTATCTGATAGCTGCCCCCATCTGCCAAGAAAGGCAATTGCTTCGCTGCAGCAGCGCAGTAGCGCAACATCGGGGAGAGCGACGCCAAGGTTGAGTTTTAGGCTGCCTGGCCTGCTTAACGTTTTGCCTCAACTTACAGCAATAAGCGCATTGTTTGGAACGTCGCCCGCAGATTTTTCCAGGACACCGAATACTGGTTTGGTCCTGATCCTGCGACTGGCTGCGTGCGCATGTCGTGTCACATTACCCTTCCGACGACGGATTACCTATTGACCTGCACCAACTCTGTCAGTGAGCGACAGGTGAAAGAACAAGGCTAGAAACCATCTTCCGACTCGGACCGGTCACGCCGCAACCATCATCGCTCACCACCGCCGCCAAACTCACTTATCTACTGAACACGTATCTAACGCATGTTGTTGATGTTTTCCCCTCGCCTGACACCGTACTCGACTGAGTCGATATGAATGAAGACATGCGCGATAATACTACATACCCATGTCCACGGATCAAGAAACCCCAACACAACTTTCGAGGAGGCTCAAACCAGGGATCGACAGGTCCAGTAACAGCCGGGTCCGTGAAACTCTAACCGATGGGCTTGCCTGGGCGAGGAAAGAAAGAAATCGGCGATTGTCTTGGGACCCGTCTTGGGGGATCCTCTTTTACATGTCGTTCGTTCGGAGAGGGGGGAAGTCGAACTTCGGACCTCAGTCCGCATCCCCACCATCGTGAACTCTCCCGGCCATGGGCTTTTTCCCATGGGGGATTGGATTTGGACATCTGCTTGCCGCGACACCGAGACTGTTAACTTTTCCCTTATTTGATGGACTCCGGCAGGGGTACCTGCCATATTGGTGTGGTCCCCTTGTCTGCGTGCCCACTCACCACTACTACCTACTTACCACCACCACTACCATCACCACCACCACCACAAACCCTTCCACACCACGCAAATGCATTGCTTACTGCAAGTCACTGACTCCATGTAACCCATCTTGCCTGCCAGCGTCGAATGGTGGTCGCAGAAAAGGCCAAACAACCTGGTTGCGTGCATAGATATGAATCGCTTGGACATTGTTAATATCGCAACCAGTCCAGCGGGCGGCAGCAATACCAGCAACAGAAGCATCAACACCATCGAAACTAGGTACACACACACCTTTGTTATCATCCTCACCACCACCATCACCATTATCGCGCTCGCTACCACCTACCGCCTACATCCATAACATGCAAATTGGATAAACAAGCGTTCCACTCAGGTTGAAAGTTCTCCCTTCTTGGCAGCAGCTTGGACGGCGACGACGTCGCTTGCGGCTTTGCGCGGCTCATCTCGCTGCTTCGGTGTTGTTGAGACTACCATGATATTATCTGTGGTTGTTCCCGGCTCTGAAACATCATCATGAACAGCCCTGGACCAATTAGGCAATCCGCCCTGTCCTGTCTCAACCCACCAGCCCATGCTGCTGACAAACCCAGTAAAATGTCTCAGGAACTCGGCACCGTTGATCCAGACATTTCCTACCTATCTATCGCCACGTCAAGTAGGTGTTCATTCAGCCCCTTCAATTGCATAAACCCCAGCAGCTGTTGGATAATGTGAAGATTTGACAGAAAGAGCCCGCGCATGTAAGTCGAACTTAGTTGGTCGTATAGTGTGTGCACGGAAGCCGGCATGCGCACCGTACATACTCAATGTGAGGTTCTCGCGAAGCACGTTTACCCCCACCGATAGCCCCGGAGCGGATGTTGCGCAGCCTTTGATAGTGGATATCCATTTCGGAAACTACAACATAAAAAAAGCAACATGGGCCCCCTGTGATATCTCCGGGCCTGGCCTGGCTCCTCTCTGCGATCGACGTTCAACAATTCTACATTGGGGAAAACCGTCGTCCTGCGTGTGCGGTGGAGTCCAGTGAAAAGATACAATTGTACAGACAGACAATCAATCCCGCTTATTAGAGCAGATATATATCGCAAGGGTCCCAACGTCGACCTAGAGCCCATCCGGACTCTCCTCGACAGGTCGACATGACTAGCACAGCTAGCGAGATGTGCTAGTATGGGCTTCTGCGTCTCAACAGCACAGAAATCCCTGTGAAGATTTTAATTTTGGCTGCTCTTGCCGCGACAAGCCCTAGGTTCCTTCAGACTCGCAGGCAGCAGGCAGGCAGGGGGGTTTTATCGCGCAGTTGGGGTCCGAGAGAGAAGAAGAAAAGAGATTCCTAGCTACGCGCGTAAGTGTATGTGTGTGCCGTACCTGGAGATCATTCACCCGGACTCCGAATCTGCCGGATAGCTTGGGGAAAGATCTGAACGTGGTTGGTTGGTTGGCTGGCGCAGTCGGTCGGGATGATTTGCGACGAACACCGCTTACCGCTTACCTAGATTTCACTCGTAATACCACTCGTGTGTTGTGTCGTTCAGTTACACAGCGACGGACGACACGGATTGAATTCAGTTACTTCTTCCTTGTCTCGCACGCGCACGCACTGTACGTTCTAACTTGGGTCATGCCGCGAAACACACACAAGAGAAGTGACAGGTTCCCAACCCCGCGATCCTGTTCGGCCTCACTCTCCCTCTCCATCTTTCTCCAGTCGGTTCTTGCCTGCTTTCTCCATGGGCACGAAAAGCTGGGCTGCTGGAGCGAGCCCCGTACTACCGCAGTATGTACATACGTGTTTCCACATCCATCAGTCATCGTGGAACCGCGAAACTAGCTTCATTCTTTTTCCTGCGGCTGCAAAAATGCTTCGTAGTCTAGATGGCGGAGACAGGCAGGCAGTTAGTGGGCTCTAGCTAGTCGTATCCAATCTAATAATATTATACCTGCGTCAATCGATTAAGATGATATCACCGGCAATTGCTGCCTGCCGCCCTCATCGTCGATTCCGCCCAAAGCCTTATATAACTTGCGACGTCGCAGCATCCTTTGGTGCCACTCTCCCCCGTTTCCTGGACCCCATAGTCGTCGTCTGCGAAAAGCATATACTGGCGGTCAAGCGAAATAGATGATACATGACTTCCTTGATTAACTAATAGGTTAATTGATTGATTACCTTGTTAGCACCGTTGAAAGCATGGCAGAAGAAGCAATACCAAAAAAAAATTGGTCTACGCTATATCCGCGATTGGAAGACCATGATGAATAATCTCTTCCGTCCAACAGGGACATCCTCGTTCTCCTCCGCTGGAGTAGGATTCTAATACTATTTCCTTTCTTCTTCAGCCACTCCTAAGATTGCTTACCATTTCCGTCTCGGAACAGCCTCCCTTTGCACGAAATGAGAAAAGAGGGAATTGGAAACTCACCCCTCGGTAAATGACGTCATGACGGGCTCCGCCGACCGGTGTCAGCCATCGGGCATTTTGCTATCAGATCGTGGTTTTTGGGGGGAGCGGGCGTCCGTTGTCCAGTGCACAGGCGCAGGAGCCACAATGGGGCCCCAGGGAATCCCCCAGCCAGGTAACAAATCCATCCTATTAGTGGAAGCGAGAGCTACTGGGTTAGGCCCCTGTGCACAGCTTATCCACAGGGAGGTTTAGCAGCGCCTCCAGAACACCCAGAGAGAGGGAGAGAGAGCCCCTCAGCCCCTCCGAGGCGCTAAACAGAAGGCCGCTAGAGCTGGCTGCCTGTCAGATTGACAAAAGCGGCCTTTCTGGACCTAGAGATCGTCGTATGTACCTGATGCACAGTACCGGTGGTAGCGTAGCAAGAAGTTGGTACATGCGAAAGGGAGCGTTTCTCATCCAACATGGAAGTTGGTTATCAGGCATGCTAAAGAAAGGTAAAATAAAAATTCCATGTAATGTAAATGGCCTGATCCCAAACTTCCGGAGGTGTGTTCCTGGCATTATTGTCCACCTACTACTACTACGACTAGGTCGCGCAGATCTCTTGCCAGGCACCCAGGCACGGAGTATGTATGACAGATAGAAATCACGCAGGAATGTGTGCACCCGATTCATTCACACATTCGAAGGAAGTACTGGTAGTATGGTAGGAGGTATGCGGTGAGAACCTCAACATTTCGGCGTTGATAGGATGGCGATGGTGGTGTGCCTCTTGCTTACTTCCCTTGCCGGGTTCCGTGATAGCAGCAGACAAAAGGGACGCTCCCGCCCGCCCGTGTCGAGGGCGGCTGACCTGTTAACCTACTGACTGCCTTGCTTACGGGAAATGATACGTTTCGTCTCACCGCGTCGTGCCTTGGTTTTCCTGTGTCCTCTTTCGAATCTACAGGTAACGAACGACAACAGGGGGGAGGAAGAAAGGAGATTGTGGCGGCAGGTGTGATTCTTTCGCTCGGAATGCCATGGCGGTTTTGCTCCGGGCTGGTGGGACACACAACTAGCTGTATGTAGCTGTAACCTACGTACGATAGATGACTGTGGCTTTTAATGCTGTGGTACGCCCCGGCCCCTACCTACTCAGGGCTGCATCACGATCTTCCAAGGTCAAGGTCAAGGTTGAGCAAGCATGTTCAGACAGGCGTTGGTTTGATCTAGGTGGACACAGTGCACGATGGGCTGACAGGTACATACAAGCGGACGATGAAACCAGAGGGAGGACGAAACTACCCGTACGCCATTGGTGACACTGCAAATCTGGTTCTACGATCCGCGACCTTGGATTCGTTACCGTTGTTGTGAAACTTTCCCCATGGCTGGCTGGCTGGATGCTGGATGGCTTCAAATATGTGCCACTCACTGACTGTTTCTTGATGTGCTGCAGTGCTGAAGTACAGTGGCCACAGGTGGCTGTTTAGGCCATGTGGTGTTAGTTAGTGGGCACCACTGCACCTGTAGATGTGTGTCTTTGCTGCAAGCCTCGGCCAGCATGCGTCCCCAGACACCACCAAACAACAATCCAATTAATTGCCTGTCTCTTGCCAGCGACCAAATCCTTGGTTTGCGAGAGCCTCGTGACTCGTGACCTGCGCGCATATCTTCCAGTTGCATTATATATTGGATATTTGAGTTTGATCTTCCTCAAATGATCGTCGGCCATGCACAGTTCTCGGAGGCTAGGCTGAAACGGCTCTCGCTAAAGCGGTGGTAGAAACATCAGTCGGCGGCGCGCGCAAAGAACAGCCCGACTTTCTCTACCCAGTTCACCGCATACACGGCACATGGCTGCACCCGCGTATTGCTGTTGTCTCCTGTCACACGCCGCCACTCTTCCTCCTCCTACTACTTCCCGTCTCTTGCTCTCTCTAAGAGGCTGGATTATGGAACATAACGCCCGTCAGCGCGGCGAGACCGCAGCTTATCTTCATCAGGTGACTAGACTAGGCATGCACTCATAGAGTTCGTGTGTCGCTGACGAGGGGCAACAACTGGGAAGTCTGTTTGTCCTGCTGGCAGCCCCTATCAATATGTCTAGGTTTGCTATACATTTCCTACTGCTTCTATCTGCTGACAAACAAGCGGTGAGTCTGGGGAAGATGTCCTACTGCTGCTGCTACCGCTGCTACTGCATGCATGAGATCCCACGGCTGCTTCGGGGTTTAGGTTGAGAAGGGAGGCCAGAACTCTGGGGTAGCAGCACGCAGCGCGGCACAGCTAGGCAAGGGAAATGCTCACCCCGCACATTCTTCCCTGCCTTACTTGGGGCTTCTGCTACTTGCTTGCTTGTTTGCTGCGACACCTCGAGAATAGCCGGACCTGGTAGGACGGTTAACCTACAGAGGTCGGTCAAAACCTCCCTCCCCCTAACAAGCTTCGGAGACGGTGCATAAGACTCAGTCACTGCCTAGGATCCCCAGGGGGGTGTCTTTTACAATTACACTTGTCTATATGTCAAGTAGTTGCGCGGATTTCGACGATTCTGATATTTCTAGTCACATCACTGTAACTCAGAGCTGTTTAGTTACCCTGAGTTGCAACTGCATGTCTCTGAGTTACGCTCGGTGTTCACTCACATGAGCCGGTAAGTCGGGTTGAGTCTAGACATCATCATTCAGGTATACACGCTCAAGAGCTTATAAGCTACGACTGGTGTCTTTGGGTAGCCCCGGGCAGGTGGCCAGGGTTTGGTGGTTGTTCGATTGCTATGGCATGGCATCGGTCAAGCCCAGCCCAACATGGAATGCCTAGGCGCGTCGTTTTGCATGTGAGATGAGGATAGTCTCCAGTCAGTGCATGAAATGCATGATGGGCTACAGCTGCGCGTTCGGCAGGATCATGAACACACGCATGTCGTCGTTCCGCCCCTAGCGCTGTACGACTTGCCCAGGGAACACTGAGCAATATGGTCTCGGACTCCGTTGATTTGGAGGGCATGCCATATGGAGGTCGCGCCATCCTGAATCTGTCTCTACGAGCGAGGTAGAGACTCCCGTCATGCGGTGCTACCATGCACTCCGCTTTCGAGATCTGGGGTACGTCTGGGGTACGTCTGAAGTCGCGACCGAGAGTTTGATCTGTTGTTTTCATGTCGATGGCTTCGTTGGCATTGGAAATGTGCAGACCGCAGAGCTTACTTCCCCAGGTGTTCTTCCAAATGGGATGCTGTGGAACCAGTGATGCATGCTGAACATGACTGTCCACAGGCGTCCCAGGTGCTACCTATGCATACCTACTGAACAATTCTTTTGTTAGTGGTGTTGCTAAGGTTAGAGGAATGCATGAGGTGGCTAGCTTGATGCACCCCAGACCTAAACACCCATAACCAAACCAGCCCAGTGGGTGTCGAATGACGACACGGCATGGTAATCCTGAGACCTTCAGGAAACCAGCTCTCTCCTATCAATGGAGGAGTTCACCACCTTCCGGCCACATCTTGGAGCAAAGCTACTACACCGGTCACAGGCTAAAGCAGGGCAAAAGCACTGGGGTGCACAACTAGGCAAGTTGCAAAGCAATACACGCTCCATTCGACTTCATCCATATTGCCGCTGTTGTGTTTCAGAAATTTGACCGGTACAGTAGCTGATGCGGTGGCACCTCTGCAATTTGCTCGAGTTCTTCACTTCATGATGGCCAAGCTGGCTGTCAATCTTTAGCGCCTGCCTCTTGCATCTCAGCTTCAGTATGCATGCATGGCTCACCGAGACCACATCCATATGGAGTAAGTAAGAGTGCGAAGCTGCCTGCCTCCTTCATTACATGGCTCGCTACTGCGGATCGACCTGAGCACGAGCGTCGCGCAACAGTCAGGCTGTAGATATGCAGGCATGCAGTCCTCTACTTGGTCGACAGACTGGTGACGGATCGACGCCATACATATTGCCTAGAAATACTACATACAGTGTTGCCATCTGGAGCACTCGCGAGTATCATGGCATAATACTACCTACTCCAGAGGATGCGGCTGTTCGGCTAGCCGTCTTGAGCAATGCGGAGCCGGCCACCACCCAGCCCGCCGGATATCATGTGCGGGGAGAGGTGGTGCCATCAAACAAAGAGCGGGACCCTCCAGGCCCCAGCCCAGCCCGGTTTTCGCCAACACGACACGCTGTCAGAACATATGATCCCACGAGCAGTCAGTCTCGTGTTCATTTCTTTGGCTTTGGGCGTCTCGTCCCAAAAGAATGACGACGACCATGACGCTGACGGACCTGACCTGTTGCTTCGGCACGGCCGGCCCAAAGTTCAATATTCAAGATGCATTCGAGAATCAGCTCCGAGAATCCCGAAGCACATGGCAATTGGTAATATCCTCTCGTCTCGTGGCTACTCGTCAATCACTCGGGGCACTGTATCACAAGACGGCCTCATAGCGCACGGGTTTAGCCGCGCCTTTTGATTGCCCGTTGACGAGCTTGGAGACATGCCACTATGATGACAATTTGGAGACTCCAAGGGACTCGGCAGTCCAAGACTTGCGGTCTCCTCCAACCGCCTCGGCCGCGGTGTCTTCACTACTCAGACGTCACAGTTTGTCATACAGTATGCGACCGCAGACCAATCTTTCTCTATTCTCTGATGCCCGCAGGGACTGCTGGATGAGGCCAGAGATGCCCGAGGTATATAATTATCTGTCGGTTAATTAATACGCGGGGCAGACCCCTGAAGCGCCCAGAAGGACCCTGATGTGCGCCTCGCCATCTCATTTCGAGGACACGCAGCTCAGTCAACAGGTCGTACGATAGGCCGAGGATTTATTTACGGGTGGCCATGCAAGCCAAGAACAAGGATCGCACATCTTCTGTACACCCTCCTCCCTACCTGCCCTCCCCTCATGCAGGCCTTCGCAGCCTCTACGCCCCCAGGCCCCCCTCCAAACGCAAATGCCGCCACACTATTGGCTGCCACCCTCCTGCACCGTTATCTCTTGTACGCCCCCTCCTATGCGGCTTTCCAAACAAAACATGTGAGAAGCCTGCTTTTTTTCCACTCGTTCACTGACCATCAAACATGGACGCATGCACGAAGGAGTATTGCAGGATGGAGCTGCTGCTACCGCTGCACGCCATTTCCAAAGCAATCAAAAGCCAGAGGAATTGATGCGATAATCATGTTGGCAATCCTCCTGCTCCTCTGCATATGTGCTTCGCTCCGTAGAGCCAAGATAGGGCGGGGTAGGTAGCTAGGTTAGGTAGGTATTGGCGGGTGAGAGCTTCGAGTTGCCTACTGCCTACTCGTCCTAGCCACCGTTTGCTGGTGCTCCTGCTACTGCTACCAACCATGACCGGGGGATCTACAGTGTCAACAAAGACATCTTTCGAGCATGACGAACGACGTGGCACTGACGAGCAAGGCGAATTGACGATCCTAACTCGACAGATTGGCGAGCTGTAGTCAGGAAGAGAAAGATCGCGTGCGTGTCGTCATTCTGCTTCGTCTCAACTAAGACCCGTGAATGCCAGCAACAGGCGATAGTAACAACGTGACGATACCAAGACTAGAACATGCTACAGGTAATGGCATTGCTCCGCTTTTACCTCGCTTCGAGAACTGAAGCCGAAGCTGGAGAGGAAGCTGACGCATCTGCCCAACCGGTGATTGTTCACACATGATAAAAGATGTAGCTGATGGCGTGCTGCAACTTCATCAAGCAAGAAAACCTCGCTTTTCCGGCCGTCGTCGTCGTAGCCGAATCTTGGGACGACGGCAAATCGGAGGCAGAAAAGAGTGGGAAAAGGGGACCGCACTGCAGCACTGCAGCACATCCACCATGGGGTTGTGGCGAGAACGTCAGCGAACAAGACCCCGGAGAGAAAAGATAAAGGGGGACCCCGAAAAATCCTCAGACCCGCCGTCCGTATCTGTCTGCGTGCGTATTTTGACGTGATGCCAATGCTTCAACAGCCGCTGCCGAGAATGCCGTCCTGTATGAACCTTGATAAATGAATGTAGTAGCTTTTTCCTCCTCCAAGGTGAAGATGACTGACGAAGAGAGCTATCGCTAATACGGTAATACCGGGCTTTCCCTTTTCGGAACCCCTCCTTCTCTTATTATCAATGTCGACTCACCTACCCACCTAACCTCCAAAGCAACACAGTACAGCCCGACTATGAGGGTACTTCAACCTCCCCCATCCTCCATCAGCCCATTCTCTACGCTTCCCATTACCTCATCCCTCGCGGTGCATAATCGCGGAAACGGATACAAGGCAATAGACCAGCGACTTTGCTGAACGCTCAATTCCCTTGGTGGTTGATATTACGCGAGATGCAAGTGTGAGGTCCCCTAAGGTTACATGCTATCCACTACCTCCCTACCCTGAACCTGAGGTCCCATCCGGGCCCCAGGGTAGTAAGCCCATAACCCATATTTACTTGTTTACTGGTGGGGACGAAAGGGGGAACCCAGACTGGTCTTTTTTTTACCCTCCTTTTCTTTACTTTTATTTTCGTTTTCTTGCTTTTGCCCATCTTTCTGCATAATTATCGTTTCGTCTCATGTTGTGCCTGCAGCTAATTAGCTCCCCTCCTCCGTCTTTTCTCCGTGCCGTCTGGAGGGGGAGAAAATAGCTTGCCGCCGAGACACCGACACACACACACACACATTTGACCTACGACAACATCAACAACTGCTGTGGTGGATCTAGGCCAATGATACAGAGCGGTCTATAACAGTATGCAAGTCGGCAAGCAGCTAGCTCATCGTCGCATAACCCATACGTCGATGTTGTATCCTTGGGGCTCAGAAGAGACTGGACTACCATAGGTGCATGGTCTAGCTAGCACTTTCTTGTTGAGACACATTAGATAGATTGATGGGCTGCAGAGAGGCAAAGCAGAAATTTCAAATGCAACCAACGTAACCGCCCCCCCCTCCTCTCCACATACATAGTATCAGGAAAGAAGTCGTCTGTTGGCCTGTCGGTCTTCGTGGTGGTTGGCTGGACCCGGATCGGGAAAAGGGCGGCCAGGGCCCAATGAGGGGAGCCGGACACCCTCCAGCGATCTAGACTTGGCGGTATGCCGGACGTCAGAGGAGAGGAGGGGGTAAGTGGATGCGAGGAGTCGGCGGCGTAATGAACGAAATACTTTTGCGGCGTTTCAGGAAGGGGGTGAAGTTCATGATAACATTACTATCCATCTGGTGTAGTCGGAATTGGATTTTATCTTTATTCATCATCTCCGGCCTAGTGTCGGGGTCGTGTATTTCTTGTCCTGCAGTCCATCAGATGAAGTTCAGAGGATAGAACAGTCTGCTCAAGCCGGTCTTTCCCAATCCGGCAGTATCTGAACTCCTTGCTTTTGGTTTCGGACATCTTCATTCGAATCTCCAATCCCGACTCGGTCTGGTCGGTCGTCGTGATCCCACACAAGAGGTGTCGGCCGTAGTAGACCGACCCACCACCATCCGTCCCGTGTAGTAGAGCCAAGAAAAGCGTGCGTGTCGTACGTACATACAATGCTCTCTTGAACGACATCGTCGTGACATGACGATGGATGACGGAGGGCTGCTCATTTTCGGGGCCCGGTCGTGGCAATCACAAGCTTCGCCATCCATAATCTGATACTGTGTCTCCGTACTTGGTGTGTATCTCTCTATCTCCCTCACCACTTTCAACTCTTATTTCTACCTTACCCCTCCCCTCCCCTCCGCTCCGTGCCTCCTCCTCAAGGGTTCTCATTCACCACTAGCTGCCTGATAGCCCTAACCCAACAAAGCCAAGCGATCTAGTTGTGGATGTAAGTGCTGCATACGCCACACAATCTAAAGGCGGGGTTTTTCTGCTCAAACCATCAATGCCCTTTGACTGGTCGGTGGTGGTGGCAGTTAGCCATAAGATGTGTTTATTATGTGCATGGTTGTGTAGTATATGTGAAAGTGTGTGTGTCTGTGTGTATGTGTGTGTGGATGATGGTTGATCAAGACCGAACCCCTGCCTCCTTAAGGTTTGACCAGCGGTGGTAAATCTATGGACCCTGCATGCATATCGATCAGCATAGGCAATCCGTACATACATAAGCACTGGTGGTGGTTACTGGTTGGCTGCCCCAGCCGCTCCAACTTTCGTATAAGAGTTTCGGGTGCATATCGAGAAAAGGGGGTCGTCGTTGGTGGTGGTGGTGTGTATGTGCGTGCGTATGTCCCGTTATACGTGCGATTCGCGAAACACTACCAGACGCCGGTCATCGTCTACTCTTGTTGCTGTCTAATTGTTGAACGGAGATCAGGAAAGTAAGGAGGGAAACACCTGCAGCATGACGATTTCTCCGTTAAGTCTGGACGCTTCTCCCGAGATGTAAACAGATCATCGGTGTGAGTGGCCCAGCTAGACGATGAGGCGGCCGGTCCTGGTTCGGGATCGGCCTTATTAGTTGAGGCACACACACACACGCAACACACTTCACGAAACAAGCTTGTCTGATGCGGCGAAACATCCATCTCCAGCCAAGACTTGGGGTCTGTCTGCCTGCAACTGGAAGACCAGATCGACATGAGACTAGCCTAGACCCGGGTGAGAAACCAGAGGAAGTACTGTATCCTGTCGCCCTCACAGTATACGCTAACTATGCGATGCATGCACTCATCCACTGGAATATCCATAATACTGCAGCGTCTCCTCAGCACCGGTGAAGGCTACCCCTGGTGTATGGAGGGGCGGGCTTCCACTAACCTCCCGACTCGGGCGGCGGCTGGTTAGCTTTGAATCACCGTTGCCGAGAGGGTGTGGTGGCGGTGGTTCTTATCTGATGCCGTTACTACTACATGTAATATCGGGAGGGATATCCCGACACTAGGGGCGGCTGAGCGAGCGAGCGAGAGGAGTTCACCAGCCATTCGTTGTATCTCTCCCCCTCTACAGTCCAGCGAGGAGCTAGGTCGAAACGTGACTTGCTCAGGTCAAGTCACAAGACTCACTGTCCCGTGACCAAAGTTCCCTTGTGGCAACGACGTGTCTATCTGTTCGCATGTTGAAGCCATGGCAATGTGATTTTTATTGTTGTCCGTCTTAAGGCGGCTACACTAGCTACGCAGATCACCTCTTTAGGTGTTGAGCCGCGAGTGGTATGTATCTTTGGCTACGAAGTCTGTGAAGAGCCGTTGAATCCGGGGTGGAAACTAGTCAGCAGCTCCTTTCCCCCTTCTCTCCTGGGGATAATCGAAATCCAGGAACGTCCTGTTTAGATCGGGAAGCGGCGCCTCGTCTTTGTACCTAAGACGCATACCACTACGTTTAAGCTTTTATCTTCCTGGTAATTCTGACAATATCAACAGAGTTGGACTTTATTGGACAGGGTGGTAGTGGTAATGAATGTAATCGCTCCGCGCGTCTGAAGGTTCCATTCACCGCCCTGCTCCAATGCCATGACACGACGAGGGCGCGGAGATCCAAATCCAGCATGCCGTACGACTTGTAGTAGTATGTATCAGGCTGGCGCCGGAAGGTGGAGACAGACTGTCTAGATTGGACGAATCGACCGCTACTTGTTTCGTTCACTATTAATTTCCCATCCAAACATCCGGGAGGTTCGAGTTGACTTGTTCAGGTTGGTACGAAGAAGGGTGAGCATGTCCTGATTAGGTCGACAACTAACCTTTAGTTTTTCAGCTCCTGTCAGGCACTGTCAGCGTGTTATTTTGGCAGCACACGTCGCCGGTTCCCCTTGACTCGGCCCGCCTCTTGGACATGCTCCTCCCCTCTACCCGAGCGCTTACACCAGTGGTTCCAAGCCTCTTAGGTCGCGATCGGCTTACTTGTCCGCCTCATCGGCTAACGGCCCCCAACACAGCGGCGGGAGAGGACTTGTCTACTGGTGGCAGGCTCAAGGAGAAACCAACCGGAATACGGAGGGATCCGCGGGGTCGAGAGTCAGGACCGGAGGCGACGGAAATAGAGTTTGGCACTTGCAACGACCCAGTGGGTGACTAGGCTCGAGTTTCCGCTGTTTCCGGTGGTTTCTTGGAGTGAGTGCCCCGAGCCTTTCCTCTTCGCGGCAAAGGCTGGCGGGGAATGAAACTCGAGCTAGTGAGTATGGCTGCTACCTTGGCCAGTCTCTCCGGAACTCCTTCTTTCGATGTGTCCTGAGGGGAAATATCTACGTGAAAAGAGAAAGAGAGAGGGAGAGGAGAGTCTAGCTCATTGGTGTGTGATCGACAGTATATCGTTGCTTATTCTATAATGTGTACTGAATCATAGGGGAGAGATAGGAAGTAGGCGCCCCCACGGGGACAGAGCCAACCGTTGAAACCGGGCTCGTGGTGGGGTCGGCCTGGTGGGAATATCCTGGAGAACGACGGCACGAACTGACTGTCGGTAATCTCGCCATCGGATAAACACCTGTAGTAAGTAGTCAGGAAGTTAGTATGCACGAAGTACAGACAGTTTCCACCGCAAAGCGCGCGTATTGGTTTCAGCAGCCTTGACTGGCTGGTTCACAGGGGATGCAGTAGGTACTTGTACTATGGAGACCGCCAGTTTGGCATGATGGCTGCCGTCTCCGTGTTGGTGACGACGATGTTTATCTCGAGGGGAGCTGCGCCGGGGATGATGGCCAGCCAAACCCGGCGCGACGCCGACGCAGGCGCATCTGTGCGTGGTGGTACGCCGGAGCAGCGAGGAAAGCTTATCCCCACGTCGTCCAAAGTCAAAATGCACACTCCATCTAAAAAAATGCATATTTGGTGGAGTAACTGCCAAACTCTAGATAAGGTGTTAGTCGTATGTGTGCATTTTGAATTCATCTCCAAATCGTGGGGAAAGGGGGACCTGGACCGTGGACAGTTGCATCAGTTATCGTCGTTTCCCTTGCATTCCATTGGAACAAGGCGGTGTTACGAAAGTGCTTTGGCGCAGGGACACGACATTTAAGATAGCAAGAATTGAATTTTGGCTTTTACAACGGTACGAAACTCCTGAGTCCAATTGCCGCGCTGCCGCCTTCAAAGGAGAACCTTGCCCCCTGTCCCCCTTTTTGCTGCACAATCGCACAGCAAAAAGGGGAGGAGGTCCTTTCGTACATATCGACAGCGTCTGTTTCTTTTTCTGGTGAATATGATTCGGAAAGAGACTGCCATAGATTTGATCTGTAAATGTCGCAAAAAAGAAGAAAAAGTGAAGTTGCCCACTACTGGAATCGAACCAGTGATCTCATCATTACCAGGGCGGGCGACGTGATAACTCACGATGGCCGTTACTAGTGATGCGCTTTACCACTAAGCCAAGCGGGCAATGCAAGAATTGTAGTAATACATGGAAAAAGAGAGGCTTATTGTTATCTATGCTGTAAGGGTGGCCACGTTATAATAACTACCATGGTCAATAAGCCAGAAGCCTCACGGGTACTTTAACCTACGGAGATCTACCTGGCGATATAAATGCCACTGCTTGGTACGTGCAGCCAAGAACGACGAGGGCATGGGTGAATAAAAGTTGTAGCAATGCGGGAAGAGATTTCCCTCTCGCCATACGCTGCTAGTGTCAAGGACGCCAATCCTGAGCATAGCAGGTATTGTCGGCGATAAGAAGGGCTCTTCAGTCGTGGTATAGGGCTCGAATACCATGGAGCGACATAGAGACTCGTGTAAAAATCGAGTAAATCCAAGATAGATCCGGCTACCAGCTTGTTCACACACGCCGAACCCCTATTGGGGACCTGCCTCTAAGGTGAAAAGGCGGAATGAAACCGGAAACATGTCCAAGACCTTAAGTTGAAATCAATTTGATGGAATATCATTTGTCGACTAGACCTTCAGGGATGTTTCAACTGTTATCTCGAAGTTACACTTGCAAGCACCCGACTGCTGTAAATCCAGTCACCTGTAACTATGTCAGCGAACGCCAGGGAGAGATCTCGTATCATGACCCGAGCAAGGTAGAGAAGACATTCTATCCTATGGGGATGAAGACTTTCGTGCAGCTCGCGACGTCTATGTCAGTCGTGGTAGTTATCTCAAGTTTCTATGCTCTGAGCTACCAATGAGAACGCAGCAACTCCCAGTCAATACTATCCAACCTAGTAAGATCTCTCGAGCATTGGAGACGAAGATAACCATCGTCTTGACGTTCAACCCCTGTCCGTGATACAGAAATTGTGTTGTTGCGGGTGTAGCAAGAGGAGTAACAGGAATTGCGATGCCTCTGCTAATAGAGAGATCAATTATTACTCTTCATCATGTAGAACATGCCGGACTTGTCATCGTCATCAGCAGCTGACCTTTCTTTTGACAGCCTGTTTGCCTCTCCAATGGTCCCATTCTTAGAAATCCAGTTATACATCTCATTGTTAGCTATTTCAGGTGTTAATAAAGACTTCTTAGGCAAGTTTATACCTGTCAAATTGATTCCTTACATTCTTCGGATTCTACCTAGAAAGAAAGTCGCCTTACCATGCTGAAGCTGAGAGGCGTCGGAGCATAATATGGTAATTTCCAACATCATACCTATTGGCACCAGGCAGTGAGCTACTGAACCCCTAAGCCTTTAAACTAATACAAGGCTGCTGTATCTTATTTCTTCTTTGCATCATGTCCCTTCTTTGCATCCTGCTCCTTCTTTGCATCCTGTTCTGCATTCCAATCTCCTTCAGTCATTATCTTACCGTTAGAATCGAGATGCATCTGCGTGTAGCCGTCCATTTCATTCTCAGGCATTGAAGCCTTGAATGCCATGCGAAGCCTGTCGTAGTACTCCGAGCGGTCGGAGGGCTGGTAGTTGACAGCCAGCATCACTACAGCAGCGCTATTACCTTTTCCTTTCTGTACCCCTTTTGAAAGACGACTGGCGCCGGTATTGGGCTGAATTTGCAGGTTTGTGTACTTACCATCTGCCGTAGGGAACGTCGTCTCGTTATCGATGCGGTAGTGATGTTGGTTATGGTTGTTCTTGGGGAACAGAGTGCGACGCTGAGACCCGATCAGCTGACAGTCATCAAGTATATTGTCTTTGAGGTCGTCGATGAATAGGGTAAGTTTGAGTGGGTAGGTGTTTTCCTTACGGGACATAGTAGCGATGTATTCCAGTTGCTTCTTTGAAAAGTGTTGTGTAGGATAATGTAGCTAGCTAGAGACTCAGATTTCTTTGAGAAATTGGGTATACGTCATTTCTTCTGCCCGTCTCTTTATATACATAATTCCAGACCCTCCTAGATATCAGCCACCACCTGCAGAACTAAGACTATTGAAAGCTTTCTCTTCGTATGTATACATAACAAGGTCTTTCATTGGCACAATAGTCTTTGTGATAGCTCGATGCATTTATTTAACAAACATCCTGCATCTTTTAACGAACTAAACAAACTAAACAAACTTGGAGTTCCATCTGCACCAAACTTGATAACCAGCAAAACGAGCTCGGAGTTCTATTTACACCAAAATCGAGATGGTTTGCGTCCAGAACCCTGATATGAGCGGCAACCCCGGCTGGCCGGTTCCCGTTCATCTAAATGGACCGCCTCCTGATAGCACCATGACCACTCTTCAGCAGGGCAAGTTGGTATGGGCCGGCGGCGTCTGGACCGGCCCGGAAGTGGAATGGCCCACGGAGGTTGTTAACATGACCGAGAACATCAAGAGTATCCTTCGCCCATATTTAGACCAACTCGGTTTATCTGATGGCATTTGTGTGGAGTTCCTCGATGAGGGGACGTGGAATCGAGTTTTCAGCATCACAGGCGCCAAACTCGACGCTGAAAACCAAGACTTGTCGCCTATTGAATACGTTTTGCGAGTCTGCCTCCCCGTGTATCCTTGGTACAAGGTAGAGGCTGAGGTTGCCACAATTCAGTTTGTGCGTGAGAACACCACGATCCCAACACCCCCAGTTTACGTATATGACTCGTCTCCCGACAACGCTCTCGGGTATGAGTGGATTCTCATGGGGAAAATGTCGGGAAAGTCCTTCTCGAATGTCCGAGGCAGCCTCAGCCTCGAAGATTTGAAGTCAGTGGCCCAAACTGTGGCCGAATGGTCTGACCAGCTCTCGCGGCTACGCTTTTTTGACGGAATCGGCAGCCTTTACCTCGATCACTCGAAGAGGGTCATTCAGTCAGGCCGTCCTGTTACTCAGACCTTCATGGCCGACTGGCGGCACGACTACTCCTTCCGAAGAGGACCGTTCTGGAATATGCAGGAATACATGCGTTCCTTTATCGACTGTGACGGGGCAGAACTACACGACCCGCGGCAAAGACTCCGTGGCGATATAGACGAGAGATACTACAAAATACAGGCGCTCAAGAAGACGATCAAAACAGAACAGGATCCGAACAAGAGCCAAGAGCTGTTACTGAGGGTACAGGAGCTAGAGCAACAGTACTCGGAGCTGTTGGCGCTTCCGGAGATAAAGAACTCGGCAGTTGAGTACGAGACATATCGGTACCACAGTCGCCTCCGTGAGAAAGCAGACAACCTGGCGAGACTGGGCGAGTTAGTGGACCGAAACTTCCCCAAAGAAGCTCTCGCTCCCGGCTCCGTCGTGTTAGAGCACTGGGATATGTCGGAGGGTAACGTTATGGTGGATCCTACATCCAAGAAAGCGATTGGCCTCATCGACTGGGAGCAGTTGTACACGGTTCCCTTCTGCCTGATCAGCACTCGGTATCCATCGATCATGGAACGCGACAATGACTTTTCTGATCTCCCCGGGCCCCCTACTCCAACTGTTGGCACGTTAACGTTAGGCGATAATGATGACGATGACTATGTATCTGAGAAGTCATCCGACGAAATATTTTGGGAGAACCAGGTAATGCGCGAGGCTTTTGACCAGCGGCTCCGAGAATTGGACTCCCCTTGGTTACAAGTGGGCAAGGACAGCAAAGACGAGGCGGGCGGCATTCGACACACTACTCTGTGCGACATTGGGGATTTATGTCGCCACTGCAAGAGGATTCACCCGGAAGTGGTTGAGAAGGCCGAGGTCCAAAGGGAGCTTCACGAGCTGGTCAGATCAGACACGTGTTACTGCATTGGGATATTGGAGCGGATAGAAAATTTCCTCGAGCGGGATGTTTAACGTTGGGGATGAGACTAGCTGGCAGTGTAAATAAGAATTCTAATGTTCAACCACTGTACCCCTGAGCCCCTGAATCTTCAACTCCAGGTGTCAAAGAAGCTTTGACGGAGACATCACGAGACCACTATGTATCTAGAATTTCACTGAAACCCCCCCAAGAGTTGTAACTTAGTCCTGCATGAAAGATTTAACGAATTATGTCTCTGAGGCCAATGTAATCGAGATGACCAAATACGTGTAGCTGATTGGGTGATATCTTACTATGAAGGTACGTACCGAGAGCGCGGGGGATTGATATTCCGCTAGTGAACCAGGAACTCGGGTAAGAACGGATCCATTTTCCAGCTGAAGTCGCGAGGGAAGGCGTGACTGCGTGACTGCGTGACTGCGTGACTGCGTGACGTCTGCGGCTACGAGCTCTGGAACTGCTCAATTGGAAATTCTTTAGCGGTTGGTTCTACCATCATCACTTCACGACAAAAGATAACGTCGCCCCCTCATTGCGACACCGGCGCGACACCGAACAAAACCGTCCCAATCTTTGTTCATTCATTGTCAACACACAAAGACCATTCGCTTCCCCAATTCATTCACAATGCTGTGCCAAAGATGTCGGCGCATGGCTGGCCAAGCCACCAATCAACTCGTCACGGCCGCCACCACAACCACACAGATTGCGACGCATCGAGTGCCTGCCATCACAAGATTCAATGTCTCCCGCTTGACAACCTTCCGTCAATCCTCACCCATACATGCACGACTGTATTCCACCTCGCCCGACGCAAGTGCGCCCGCCACGCCTGCAGCGCCTTCCGCACCGAATGCGCTCGAGAAACCCGATAGTCTAGACGAAGCCGAGTCATCCATCTGGGACAAGCTGACGGCCGAGTTTGCTCCGACCGCCCTCCAAGTCATGGACGTATCAGGCGGGTGCGGGTCCATGTACAGCATTGAGATAACCTCGGAAAAGTTCCGAGGCTCGACCATGTTGAAACAACAGCGCATGGTCAACGCCGCCCTCGGAGACCAGATGAAGTCATGGCACGGCTTGCAACTACGAACAAAGGTGCCTGCCTGAGTGCGGCCCGAACCTTGACCTCGAACCTTCAAACTAGGGCTGGGCCAAGGGAGAGACATGCAGAGGGGGAGGCACGCAACTGTATAGCATCATCATCACTGTGGAATGTATCATATCACCAACGAGGGCTTCTCCAGGATGCCTCGGACTTGGACCGTTCAATCCAACTGAGCCCGATCGAGCTGCATGTACATGCTTGTACACAACCTCGACTAATAGACGCTATGTGAAGATGAAGAATGACCCAGAACCTCCACCCATCACCGGCACTGTATCCGACACCCCGGGCTTGCCCACTCATGATTCGACAACATCCCTTGGCTTCTATCTTTGGTACGGTAGATGCGTGTCCCGTCATCTGGATCACTCGGGAGTCCACTATTGATCGTGCCATGCATTAGCTCTCCGCAGTCTGCCCTGGGTGGGCTCTGGTCAGCCCTCCATCCCATCTGAGTTCCTTTCCCGCCTCGCATCAAGTCTGCAGGTCATATGACACTATTCAAACAGGCATGGCGGCACGCGCTTGAAGCAGTGGAACACCAACTGTTGATTGTTATTGCGCTACAGCCCGTCAAACCACGATCATCATGATTCCCATTGCATACCCATTGCATACCCATTGCATTGCCATGGTACTGCCCAGCCCGCTTTCTAATATGTATGCAGATGCCACTTTGGCTCGGCTGACCCAGCAAGGTCCTTCACCGGGTGATTTGCAGTGATTGACCACATTATTTGAGTGCAAGACACGTTGCACAACCCAAGGTCTCATAGAAATTCATGGCTCTTGTCGTGTCGATCCAATATCTTTCTATTTGCAAGACGGCCTAATGCGGATGCGAGTGCGGATGTATCTTCAACCGTATCCTGGCATCCAAGATACGCGTACCTCGACCATGGTACTCTTCATCTGGCCGACTTCCTTCTTAAAATGACTGCGTCTCTAGATCATGAGGTTCACCCTACGTGATACGCCACCCATCCCTGGGCTCCTTCAGAAGGACGGGACCCATGTTGCCGGAGCAGGTTATCTAGCCTCCCGGGAGACCTGGCGCTTCTAGGTGAAATCAAGCATCCTCCGGAAGAAACTGCTCAACTTCCTATTTGGCAGCCTTACGCCATATGTGTCTAGTTATGGCAAGTGCATTTTTCCGTGGCGACTGAGACACAAGCCGCGATACGTATCGTCCGCGTGGTGTTCCTTGGAGCAGATGACTACACCACTTAGATGACAAGCTGAATTGTCAGGGGTTGGGCATCATGACAGTAATCCAGTCCCTGTCCGAGTAGGACGTGAGATGTCCCCATACCTCACAGAACAATCCCGAGACCCTCCGCTACTTGGCCGGCAACCCTATGCCGCGTATATTGCTTTCTTCTTGTTGTTGGTGATCTCTCTGGTAACATCCGGTTCTATGCGACCCGTTTGATGAGATGAAGTCTCCGCTAAGGACTGGTTCCATCTTGTTCGATGTGCTGTGGATCCTGCTGCCAGCATCTGAAGAAGGAAAAAGAAGAAACGAAAAAGCAAACACCAAATCAACCAACCAACACCCCTTGCGCCGACTTGTGTAGCATACCCGGTATGTCTTGGACACTAAAGCGTATTCATCCTATCCAGGCAGACGGGGCCATGCTGTCTGGGCCAGGCACGGCGAGTACCGACTTACAGCATGCACGCACGAGGCGCGAAATTGCACATTAGTTTTCCCATGACACGCAGCCAGCTCAGCAGTATGCCACTGCGGATTTTCCAATTGGAGCTTTCCATCGGACAGTGCGCCGGATGTGATACAAGCATAGATTCCAATACATGCATGGGGATCAGCAGCTAAGACCAGCAGGAAAGCATTCTTTGGGTCTTGGGATGTTGGGATGTCTAGGATCCATGCCCAGGAGACGGTTTTCAGGTCATCACGACACCCATCTCCGTGACTGCATGCCTATTAAAAGTTTGCAGATCACTAATCATCCACGAACACACCATAAGAACCGTCGATCTCACTAGGTACCCTGCCAAGAGATGCGATGTAAGGCGAGACTAGAGCCACACACCCCTGTCGACAAGGGAGAGATGGTGGGTGCGGGACCCTTGGGGGGAACCCCATCACCCATGTACCTATACCTCTACCCACAGCGACCTGTCGGATGAAAGGTGTGGTCCCTTGTTGCCCTGTGTTACACGTTTTTGCCCTGTTCTGACATATCCATGTGCAGAAAGAAAGCATAGCCGCGATTCTCTGGGAATCTGGCGGCTGAGATCCTGGATAATCGATTTCTCACATGGTGCTTGGCCATCTAGAACCTAGTTTTGGCACATCCACTCTACGCCACCGATGACGGCCACGGCGCAACACAGACCACTCGCTACAGATTCGCAAGATGCTTCTTAACCCTGTCGTCACCTCATCCGCGACCTTTCCCTCAGGCTTACCCTCGGGGGAAGAGCAAGCAAGCATGGTCCAACGGTGGCTGATCAAGAGTATCGTCGGGCTGAACAAACCATCTATTAAGACAGGGTACGCTGCATTCTATACTACATTACTGACGTCCTAGACCACGGCTACCGCTGCCGTTGCTATCTTTATTCTTCGTTATCCTCTGTTCTTGATCCCCTGGCGCTTTCCCACCGCCGCGTTTGCGCCTGTTGGACAAAGGCCGCCGTCCTGCTGCCTAGTGGAAAGCCATCTGGAGCAATCTTTAACAAGGGGAACGCCTCATGTCTCGTATTCAACGATCGCTTCAGTAGACTTGATCCCGCAACCGGCGGTACCAGCCTCCCACCCACTGGCTCTCAACGAAAGGCACACGACAAACGGCAGCTTGTTTGGACAGAAGAAGTGCAAGCCCATTCCTCGAGTATACAAACTGCATCGCGGCCTGTGAAACCTTGGGCAGGAGAGCGAGCCTATATTAAGAGAAGCCTCGGTGGTACGACTGAGTGATCATGCTATCAGATCATCGCCATTATCTCGTCGAGCAAGAGCCAGGTCAGCATACATCAGAATCACTCTATCACTGCCGTCTCTACCACCCACAGTAGACGCACTTCACTTCACTCCATTTATCGACCAAAGTCCTCGCCAACCACCATCGGAACAATGCAGATTCCAATACAGCCAACTATTGCGCAAGCCCAGGCGGACATTCCTGTACCGCTTGTCGTTAGCAGCTACCCGGGGGAGTGCGAGTACATCTACGTCTGGCTCATAACTCCGGACCAGACCATCGTAGCGGGAACGGCTGTGAGCTGCCCTTCTGGCTTTGCCAAGTCGCCGCAGCCTCTCCGCGACGGCACGGAGTCTGAGGCTGGTGGGTCTGGGAGTGCGGCCGGCTCCAGCAGTACGAGCAGCCCCGACGGGACCATGTACGCGGTCTGGCCTGATCTGATGATTGCTGAACGGGGGCACTACAACTTTCAGGTTGTTGGCTATACCGCGGACAATACGGTTGCGGATACGGTGTGGGGTGACTGGTTTGAGGTGCGCGCCGAAGGTGTCGCTGTGTCAGATCTGGGTGAGCTATTTCCTGGTGTCCTTCTCCATTCCATACCTTGACTTTATATGCATACCACGTGCGGACAATCGCGTGGAAAAAGAGGAAGCCGAGTCAAATCACTAACTCGTCCTTTGTGCGATAGACGAATACCAAGAGTGGCTTTTGGGGGCACTACGCGACACCGGCAACTTTGGCTTGTAACAGCTGTCGTCGGATATGAACAAGAAAGTAAGGGGAGGAGCTGGATGTTTCGCTGATTTTACATTCCTGGGTGCGCTGTCATATCGCATGTTAGTCGCTCATTACGTACCGGTGTGGGTTTTCCTACAGATGTTGCTGGGTCCGCCACACTGGTAGTGCTGGACGACTACTGCTGTTGATATTATAGACGGTTACTGTCGAGTGTTTTCCTCGCGGGAAGCATGGAGTACCCCTAGACTACCATCATTAATACTAATGCTAAATCAAGTCTGCTTTTCTTCTGCTATTGCCCGCTCTGTGAACTGACTATGTATTACGTGGCGATTGAGATGATTCCGGAGACATCACATCACGGTGGTCTAAGGATCACAAGAAAGATGAGCAACAGATGCGCCACGGGACGCGGGAAAGGAGATCGACAGGGTCCTTTTAGCATGACGCGTGTGCCCCCCCGCCATGACCATGGCGTACCGTCAATGTTGGTGGCTTTCTCGCCATGCCAGAGCAAAAACGCCCCCATTCCCTCGGGCCCCTGATGTTGTTGTGATGGCATTGGCCCAAAATCGGCGACCTTGGCCGTTTGCGGACGCTTACAGGGCTGACCTAGCCCCAGCCCGGCAGGGGTCTTGATTAGCTATGCGCGCGCCCGACAGCCGAAAGCCAACCCTGTCTGTAAGCCTTCTGCGAGCAAGCCACCATTCCGTAGATGGAATACTGCTCATGCTGCAATGTATGTACGCTACTGCCGATCCCTTGCAGGGTGATGGGGATGTCTACTTGCACTTACTGTATCTGCGCGATGATATAGGCTGGGTGTATAGGACTAACGACATGGATGGTAGATGGGGTGCAGAACCCGAAATCGGATGACACCGCGTATCTAGGTTACTAGGTTACAAAACGTTAGGTATCTGGAACCAGCGCTGTGTATTACTTGTTTTGAAACGACATGGGATGGACGAACGAGTCGGATCTCCTACCTTGTCGCGTCCCAACGCCGGGCTACCTGACGACAATGATGCAATGGGTAGCAACGCAGCTGGAGATCTTGGGGACAGACGCTACATACGGCTACCCGTCTTCAATGCCACTGTCAGTCCGCTTTAAGGCATCTCCTCGGGGCTTCGAGGCCTCGGGGCGGGGCCGGGGCTGTTCCTATTCGAGTATTCATCGCGAAGCTAAGCTACGGATAACGGCAAATGGGTGGTTCCAGCCCCTTGGGATGGGATGGGATGGGATCATTAACTACGGATGACGACCCGGCGAGGTGGTTGATTACGGTTCGTGATGGCCGTTAACCGAGCGTTCTATTCCTACCGTTCCGTCGGGTATGTAATGAGTTTGGATCTCGGTGATGAGATCGATCCATGAATTCGATTGCGCGGGAACGTCTCAAGTGGCGATTGATGGATCTCAAAATAAGCTTCCCCGCGCCGTGTCCATGCATCGATGCCCGACTTACTACGTATGCTTAAGACGACGTTCATTTCAAGACAATATTCCTACTACTAGCAGGTGGTACAACGTTAGTTGACAACTGTGAGACCAACGGGAAACCACCCTCCTTTTCCTTCTTACTCTGTTCCTGTGTTTCCCATCATTTTCCAATACGGATTCGTGACCAGGGCAACCAAGTCGGACCATGACGATGCTACCTCCGCAATCGTGTTTCATTGAATTGGGAAACATGACGATGATGCGATTTTGCGATTTCGCACGTCGATTGTGATAGCCATGCTGGGATCTCGAGATCTTGCAGCAGGATCTTGCATGTTGTGACTTTCCATCGGTGGCATTTGCGGCGTGTGTGGCTTGGCTCTCTTTTCATTTATCTGTCCGTCTTTCTGCCAGGCTGCCAGGTTCTGGATCTCATTGTTTTCCTTTCTTTTATCGCCGCTCGTCACACACACCCCTGCAAAGTCGTACGAAAAAGCCATGGCAATGACCAGTGAAAGCCGCGGATAGGCAGGGATCGGCGTTCCGTGGTTCGACACTTACACAGCCCCGGTGAGAAAATAGCCTCCCCTGTCAATGTAAGCCCGGTCGACCTAGGCCCATTCGGCGCGCGGGCAAGCGTCGGAGATTTTCCAGTGCTACACTGGCTGGGGCACAGGGTCGCTTTTGTCGGTAGAACGCATATCCACAGCATCATAATACATCAACACAAGTGATCGGAAAAGAGGCTGATTCTACAGCGACTTTCCCCTGCTTCGTCGTGTCTGACGTAGATGTCACGATCGCGCTCGTTCGTGTCGTAGGTATCGATCGGATAGCGACTCACGGCTTGCTGTTCTATCTAAAGTCACTACGTAGGAAGCTGTTGGCTGCTGTATTACTACGTAACTTGGATAGATGAACAAGGAATGACAGGCTTCTCTTGTTTGGGGGGGGGGGGGGCGGGTGGGGGGGGGGGGGGGGGGGGGGGGGGGCGCGNCCCCCCCCCCCCCCCCCCCCCCCCCCCCCCCCCCCCCCCCCCCCCCCCCCCCCCCCCCCCCCCCCCCGCCCCCCCCCCCCCCGCGCCGCCCCCCCCCCGCCAATAGGTGCTAGGTCCTTCAGGCATTCCAGAAGAGCTCCATGTGGCGTCTGCTCGTTCAGGGCGCCTGCACCGTACTACTTTTATTAGTGTACAGGGCTGAATCTCCCTGTGGCCTCTCTGCCGACCCAATCGTGCCCATCAAACGGGCCAAGAACCGATGAACCAATCAACGCTCCTGGTTCTGGTGGCTTGCGTACGTAATGCGGCTCTGTATTCGTTATTTGCTTTTTTCCCTTCGTCATCGAAGCTGCTCCATCCCGTCTGATTGGACCACGGGCAGCAGCAGGGCCTCTCGTGCAGGGCACCGAATCTATATATTATTGTTGACTCAGTCTGCCAAGGTAAGATAGGCTGCTCGTATAGGTAGCTCGCATGGTGGCTTGGTCCAACCGTCCTGCCATCTCGTGCGGACGTGCGGAATTGGCGTTTCCATGACCGCCACACTTGACTTTGAGTGGGTGAAGACAATCATTATTAGCTCCGAGATCAGGTCCGCGGAGGGTGTCGTCGTTTCCCCTGAATCAATCAAGCAGCCTTTTGGAGAGGCGTGATAGCTTCACCCTTGAAGTCGCTAAAGATAGAAGGTATCCAGTAATCCGGGCCTATTACCTGGCACAAACCCGATTCGAGATTGCTTTTGTGTAGCACACCTAATCACTCTTGATAGTAGAGCAGTTGGCCCATCGGCCTTGCTCCTGTGGCTAAAACGACCAATTTTCTGGGAAATCAATCTGGGCATTACAAAAGTGCCCAACATGGGTTCACACCAGTGAAAAGTTCATTCGTTCCCAAGGGACGCCGAAGACATTATCCCAACCAACTGGAAAACTCGGGGATCACTCTGACGCTCATCGTATTTGATAATACCCATGATCTCCGCCGTGGATGCTAGGGTAGGTCTGGGTCATCCATCCGATACCTGCGGGCGAATTCCCAAACATACGGGGGACCCCCTTATCCTCTTATGCAAAACACAGGGCATGGAACAGATTTTGGGTAAATGCACTGCTGCCTTCCATCTACGATCCGATCCGGTGTGATCCGATCTCATCTAGCATAAGGCGTGATGCACGGGGGCCTTCAAAGGAAACGTTACACATATCGATTGGTCGGCATAATCAGGGGGGAATTCTTGAGCCCTAAACCGGGGCTCCCAGTGTCAAGCAGCCCTGAAGCACCTGTTCAGTGACAGGAATTTTTATCTCCGATGTCAAGAGAATCATATATACTGTAGCATGTTAGACGAGTGAGCCTACTACATTGCTCTTTAATCTAGCAAATTCATCGAGTCTATTCCGTCCATCGTCGCTTGATTGCTACATTAACAGGGGTTTCAAATGAATGAAGAACACTTCGCATTACAGCCAAACATTGCTCGCTTCTGGGCAGGGGAAATGAGATAGAAAGCTAGGTTGGGTCTTCCGTTAATAATACCACAGCAGTAAGCGAATCACATCTATCTACGCCTCCTTACCCACAACCGCCCGGTTTTGAGCCATCCTCTTCCTCATGTCACTCAGATACACTTTCACAGGCAGTGTCCGGAGCTTCGTCGGCAGCGCCGGGTACGTCGCCCGCACCGTCATCTCCATCATCCTGTACGTCTTGCGGCGCCGCTTGCAGCCGAACTCCTCGCGGATCCGCGGCGGCAGCCACTCCGCCGTCACGACCCGCACGGCAGGCAGGAACAGGCGCAGGTACCAGGGCGCCTGCCGGAGAGACAGTAAGTCTTTGCCGACGGCGCGTGCGTGGCTCGTGACGACCAGCCGGTCGACCTCGCGGTCCCAGTACCTCCAAAAGTCCGCTCGGGTCCGCGGCCACATGTCCGGCGGCACCTGCAGCGCGCACGCAAGCACCGCGTACTCGGCGTAGATGCGCTCGTGCTCGGCGGGGTCCGCGATGGGCCCGAAGACGCGCTGGTAGACGTCGATGGCGGTCGCGTACAGCGTCGCGGCGACCCAGAGCTGCAGTCCCGGGTCCAGGGCGCTGTAAGCCCGGCCCCGCTCGGGGCCCTCGGTCAGGGTTCCCCGCACGTCGGCGTGGACGCGCGTGATCATGTCGGCCAGCCGCTGCTTCTCCTGGGGGGTCCCGAACGACATGCAGTACACGTACGTCATGGTGGAGCGGAGCCGGTCCTGCACGCGGTAGGCGAAGTTGCTGTGCTCGTGGACGCCGGCGCCGACGGCCGGGTTTGCGACTTGCAGCAGGATGGCGACGGCGCCGCCGCCGAGGATGATGCCTTCTTGGGAGATTCTGTTGAGGTGGCGCGGGACGAAGTCGGGGTTTAGGTAGGCCTTCTGGGTGAACGACGGTGGGATCTCGACTTTCTCGTTCATTGTGCTGGGAGTGGTTACGCTGTTGGACGCCATGTTGGCGAGGATCTCGGAGTTCAACTTGACTGGTATAGTGTTTTGATAGCCAGGAGTGCTGCGTACTCGTGTAAGAGGCTTGGTACGATCTCTAGGACCATTATTCAAAGAGATAGTCCACACATCTAGTTAACTATGCCATGAGCTCAGCACTATTGCTTCTCGCCAATGGTCCATCGCGCTCTATCACGAGATCGCCTCGGCTAACATTCATTATGTCTAATCCGAAGACGAAGAGCAGATCTCTGCCCAAACTGAAGGCAATCCGTGGCCCAACTTGGTGGTGGTAGCGAGTGACTGGTCATCTGATGCGCATTAGTGACTTCCTGATCGGCTCCGTTGATTCGGGTCCGGGTTGCATCCCTGCGACGACACGGCGGAGTTCCCTCATCACACCTGCATGCTCTGCATACTCTGCATACTCCCGCAGTGGAGTTACCTGTAGCTGCAGCGAGGCCTCGGCAGACGTGCCCCAACAATGTCGATGTTTGCTGCCTCGGTGTCCGAGGTGCTTACACTTTCAAGTCCTAATGTGCCCCCCTCTTCGAGGCTTCATGATGGTGTCTGCTCTGGAGACCAATCATCCCCCCAGTATATCGGGGTAATATACCCCAAGCAGCCCTACAAGGTGGTTCCTCGGCTGGGGTAAAGTGTGGGGAAGACGTTGGAGCTTTCCTAAAGGGTGGCAGGTCAAACAAGCCAATTGGTTCGCTAACAACTGCGTCCTTAGCCTATATCAGCACTATGCATCATCTCCATATTTAACTTGCTGAGAGGTGGTGGTGTGGCCATCGCCGCAGAGGCTCGTGTGGGGAAGGAATCCAGGGTTTCAATAAACAATATCCATCGTAGCACTCGATGCCCACTCACCCCGTTATGCCGGAAAGGCATGTGTATGGCGTTGCAGCATTGAGGCTACATATCAGACTGATCCTCATTGGGGAGTCTGGTTTAGCATGTGTAAACCCCCGCAGTGAGGTAAGTCGTCTGCCGGGAAAAGCAACATCTCCCCTTCAAAGCCAGACATTCTGATTGGTGCCGACAACGACTTTCTATTCCAACCCTCGTAGGCAATATAGATAACCTTCCTTGGAGTGTATCGTTTTGGTTGACGTGTGGGGTTGTGCGCCGAGACGCCTCGTTTGGGGCTGTCTGTTTATCAAGGGGGGCCAAACCAAGGCACAACTCATTTGCTAGGAGGGCGCAGAAGCTTATATGGAAACGTATATGAAGATCAATTTGTGTTTCTTCCATGGTGAATGGCGAATCTCCCCATAAGTAAGTGTGCAATGTCAAAGCGCTCGTGGCTTATCACTTCACCAAGTCAAGCCCCTTATCAAGTAGAGTTTGGCAGTCACCATCTAGTCCAGCCATTGACAAAGCTTGTAACGACGCCGCCAAATTGCTCGAAGCATTAGTTCGCCCCTATTCTGATCTATCAAGCATCCATCTTTTCCAGGTAGCGATGGTTGACGGGGAACGACTCAACGAAGGTTCTTCTTCTTGGCAGCATACACGAGTCGCCAACATGTACAGCACCTCACCCACCAAAAGTCACGATGGCAGTATTGTAAAAGCGGTATCAAGAGACCACCCTGCCCACAAGACGACAGATCCCACTCTGGCAACGCCTGCCATTACCAGAGACAGCGACGATGATCTCGAGCACCCCGAGAAAGCCTACACGAAGCCCTCGAAAGTGGGAAAGAGAGCAAAGGTCAAACGACACTGCGCTCGTTTTTGGTGTTGCTACGTGATCGCGGCTATAATCTTCCTAGCTATTATGCTCCCGGTGCTGTAAGTCTCCCTTTGGCCTGGGATCCACACTGCACTCTATGAGCAAACATCTTACGTGCGACTTTGCAGCTTCCTGAAAATCATTCCCGCTCTTGCTCAGCGTATCGTAGATGACACGGACCTGCCCATAAAAAATGCGACGCTGAAAGCTGTGAGCAGCGATCTCATCAAGGTCTCGCTCACGACCTCGCTAAACGTCCCCAAGGGCCTCACCGTGGGCCTGGACGAATTCAGCCTGTACATGTACAACCCAGGCACGGCGGGAGGATTCTTCCCGTACCTGTCCCTGGACATGAAGGGGTTGAGCCTGTCGGGCGACACCGACATCAGCGTCACGGACCAGATGCTGCGCGTCTCCAACCACACGGAGCTGGACTGGTGGCTCAACCGGACGTTTGTCGACAAGACGACGGAACTCAGCGTCAAGGGCGACACGACGGCGCACCTGGGTGCGCTCAAGATGGGCATCCACCTGGGCAAGACGGTCCAGCTCGACGGGCTGCGCAAGCTGGAGGGGGTGGCTCTCAACGCCATAAAGCTCGTCCTCCCGCCTGAGGATGACGGCACCAACATCGTCGGCAACTTCACCATGCCCAACTGGTCTATCCTGACCATGGACCTGGGCAACATCACCCTCGACATCCTGGCCGGTGAGATCCTGGTGGGCGCCGCGACCATCAACGACGTCTTTCTGCCACCGGGGAACCACACCCTTCCCTTCCGGGGACAGCTGTACATCCCCACGCTCGTGGAAAACTTCGGCAGCCTGCTGAGCAGCCAGGGTACCGCGCTGACTCAGGGGAAGCTGACGCTGGGCGTCAGGGGGAACCGTACCGTCGTCGACGGGCAGCGCATTAGTTACCTGGAGCACGTGCTCAACAACGTGGTGCTTACGACTGACGTCCCGGTCGCGCAGGTGCTGGGCGACCTCGTCGACAGCGTGGCGGGGCGCAACGCCTCCGTGACGCTGCCGGGGCTGTTGGGGGTAGCGGGTGATGTGCTGGGGAAGGGGTTGCAGAGTACGTTGGAAAAGCTCATGAGTGATCTTAATATCACGGTGCCCTCTCTTCCCGGGGAGACTTCGAGCGGCGGAAATGGTTTTGGTGGCAGCGGCGGCGGCGGCGGCAGTAGTGGGGGATTACTCGGTCAGGGAGGGCTTGGGGGCTTCATTGATCGGTTGAACATCACAGGGATTTTGAACGACACGCTGACAGAAATCATTGGCAATGATGGAGGCAACGAGGGAGGTATCGAGGGATTACCCAGTATTCTTTGAGGCCTCATAGTGGCAGGCTTTGGTGTGCATGAAATTGCAGGAATAGGGATACTGGCGTTTGTTGTATTTTGATAGCATGAAATAAGACATGGTTCTTTGAACATTGCATATGACTCTTATCCTACCCACGTATTCCGTTTAAGACAGAAGTTTGCTCCTGCTTTCCTTGCCATCCGAGAGGTACACTGACCTGGCTGCCCTGGGAATCTTCATATTCTGTGGTTACATGTATTATTTGAGTAATGTCAGTCCTCTATTCCGTTATCTATGTTATAAAATACGCAGATTGAACGTTTCCCTCTCTCAATCGGCGTGGGAATCGCCAAGCGAGGTGATCACCTGTGCGCGGGGGTCGCTTTGGGGTGTGGATGACACGCTCCAATGAGAAGCATGCCTCGGCCCGTTTCGTTTTGGGGATTTGGTAGTGGTGGTGACTGTTTGGAGGTGGGCATTCCTGTCATGCAGCAAATACACATGCCGATTCATAGATCACATCTGTGTCTAGAATATCATTTCCAGCTTCTTCCAAGCTGGCCCTGATCTAACCACTATCTATGTTTTTATGCTACAAGGGATGTCGCCTAGTTATGTTACTGTCTGTAACTACGGGCGTTCACTAGTTACACTCTCGGAAATGGCTGCCTTAGTGGCCCAACCTTCACGACTCGACGTGGCTTGTGGAATATCACTGGACGGAACATCTGCCAAGAAGGAAAATATGTCTGCGGCTGCATACGAAGCGCCTATGAGATTCTCCAATAAGTCCGCCGGCAGTAACGATGAGAAATTTGGCGATAGTGAGACTACAGAAACGACCAAGTCTAGCGAGGACTCCGAGACGTTGCCTAAAGCATACACGGTGCAGGATGTAACGAAGCATAGGTCGGAAAGCGACCTCTGGATCATCGTAGGCAGCGACATTTACGACGTAACCGAGTTCCAACATCAGCACCCAGGCGGAAGCAAAGGTCAGTGATTACACAACTCCTGCCATGTCATCATCACCAAAGGCCCCCATAAGCTACTGCTATTTGCATCTCGATCGCCGCTTCTTCTTCTTCTTTTCGGAACTGTACCTGTATATGGCGTGCTTTGCTGACAGGGACCTGCGTTGGGTTGGCGGGCAGTAATGCGTGGCGTCGCCGGCAAGGATGCGACCAAGAAGTTCGACAAGCACCACCGCCGCGGCATCCTAGAGCCGTATAAGTCTAGGTATCAAGTGGGCGTGCTGGTTGAAACATCGCCGTCTACGGGAGGTGGTGGGCATCATGGCGGTGTAACCGTGGGTTCGCAGAAGCGACGAGGAGGCTTGCTCGGCAAGCTCTGGAGGTGAGCCATGGGTTTGGGGTATGAGGGTATTTGGCCGGCTGCAGCAGCTTTATTTGGGGTCTACCAGGGAAGCTGAGGGGCTCCTGGAATGCAGGTTCCGTTTATCAAAGTAGACGACGGCTTTAGAGCACCGTCGCGGCAGGCATCACGTCACTGCTGCTGCTGCTGCATGACGGAAATTGCACCAGACCTGCCTTGCGTATATGTGGTTATTTTAAGATCTCTATACGGTTCCTCCATTTTTACTACGCTACCTGAATCTCGGGAGGATTCCACCTTGGGAACATGCTGACAGTTTACTCGTCTCAGAGGTAATAGATGCAAGTCGCACAGTAAAGAGCCTCATTGTCCACAGTTGACAACAGTAGATAGGCGGCTATCTTATAACTTGGAGATATAAGTTCAATGGGAGAAGTAATACAGATTACCTTGGGTTATACAGGCAGATAGTGGTAGTATTTCACCGGGGCGGAACATGTACTGCATCAGCGCATATCTCCTCAACACCTGGAACTATCTTGAGAGCAGCGAGGCAATAATACAAGCTTCTTCTACCTGGGTACGGAGAATAAAACATTTTAAAATCCAGGTTCACTAATTATACTAAATAAAAATTCGAACTGGATTTAATATGTCGAATGAAGTTGGTACAGTGAATGCTGACATGGATGGACCAGGTGACATTTATCACGAAGGTAGCCAGCCACAGGGGTTAAAGTTCCAAAGTAACGAGTCACGCCTCTTAGTCTTTGGCACAACTCATTTATCTAATATCCAAAAACCTGCAGTTGTGGTCAAAATCATAGGTTACACCGTCTGAGCACATTGCAGAGCAAGGGGGAACCCCTAGTGATACGGGAGGGCACTGGCGGGCTCCACCCCTAAGGCAGCAGAATAAACTCCAGATTGCCTAGACGGCGATTGTGTCGCATCCGGCGGGCAAGCGTGTTTTAGCGCAATCATGGGCCGCCCTTGTCAATCACGGAGAAGACGTTTGCACCATGAGACGATGGCTGTTGCCCGTTGGCATCAACTTGGAGTCCCCGGCTTGTGGCTTCGATCCCCTGGTGGAAAAGTAGCCTCATTAAGACATTCAGGTCATCAGCCGTACCTTTTCCTGTTCTTTTTGATATCGTTCATGTCAATGAGGGCGTTGCCCCGTAACGCTCGAAACATACGAGGCTTGCAGAGCTAGGCCTGCCATCTCGCGCCAAAAGAAAACCGGCCTGTAGATACGCTCGAGACTGATGGATTAGGCAGCCGCAAAAGACACCGTTACACAAATCATTTCATCCACTCCCAACTGAGAGATGTAAGCATTTGGTGGCCAGTGACTCTGCGAGCTGCCGGAAGGGTGGAAGGGGCTTGGCCCGTATCTCTATCAGATTCGGCGTATTGCAACGCCGGATGACATCGTACTTATGGCAGGCTATTTATACGGACGAAACAGTGGCCAAGTATTTTCAAGAATCGTGGGGAATGTGCTGATAGGAAAACGGCTCGACCACGCTCGGAGAATACATTATATGTTGCTGGCAGACGAGAAGCAGGATCAAAATTCTACGAATCCAAGCCGGCGGTTCGTCGATAGATTTTGACCATCTTGGGTCAAAGGCAAGAAACAAGAATAGATGGCCCAATAGCGGAGACTAGATCTAGTCAAGGGAAGGGACCTTCAGGTCATGAGGCTCAACCAAGAGGTCCTCCATATGCGGAATGTAACGCAGTTGTTACGAAACTTGCTTAGATGATGAACATACCTAACCAAGCAATGGATTTGAGATGCACAGAAATGCGCAGGGTGATATGGGCAGCTGGGTCCTGTCATACCGCAGCCATCCGAACGGAAAATGGAAAACGGGTGCCTAATTCTCAACACACCCATTCGCCTAGCTCGTAAGCTTTGGGCAGTAGGGCCGATCCGGGCAGGCCGCAGAAGTGTGACTTTGGAGGCGTGGCGTCGCAACATCCGTGAACCGAAGAGAGAGTATGTGAGAGTGAGAGCGGGAGAGAGGCCAAGTGAATTCGTTGAGCTTTTCGCGAGATAATGTGTTGCGATGCGTCAAATACAAACACTGAGTTGGAATATCGCACCAATGATGTGGCGTCCAGCAGGGTTGTGGAGAGGGTGGCCTAAGCGTCATCGTACTTCAGCCACACTTGGCCTCGTCAGCCACTCCTATCTTCTCTTCAGGCGCCCGTACCACTCGTAATTCCAAAAGATAGACTTTCAGGCAGCAGTTTTCTTCGCGAACAGCAGGGTTGGCGATGGTCCTTACTGTACATGCCAAGATAAACGAAGAGAGCCGCTAACCTTGGACGATCACTCCATCTCATGCTTGATGCTGGATCTGGAATGGTGGGAGAAAGAGGCTCTCAGTTTGTCAAATCTACAGTACTTCCCCACCTAAAGTTACTGGCGCTTGACCTGGACCTTAGGCAACCAAATTGTTCTGGCCTGTCAGTGATTGACCGTGGACCGTGGACCGTGGACCGTGGACCGTGGACCGAGAGACGCCAGCGAAGGCAGCCATATTCTTCTGCCCTCAGCTTACTCGAATGCAACATAATGCGCCGTCTGCGACTTCACAGACACAGTCGCATCTTCCAACTGTTTTGAAACTGCATAGTCGTCTATCTATCCTATTCTCTTCTGCTTCGGCTTCAGCTTTTCTGACAACTGCAGCCTTTTCTATTTCCGGATACCAACCTTGTAATCCGACCGACCAGGTTCCCGCCCTCGGGCAATCTGGGGCCTAACCGCCTAACCACACTGGAGGCAGGACCCCCGCCTAGCACTAATAACAGGGCGCCCATTCCCCGCCATCGATTTGCAATTCGCAATTCGCAATTCCACATCTTGGCATTGAACAGCGGCCTTATACCCAGGCATTCGTCACCAACGCCGAATTTCCACTGATGCTGATGCTGTTATGCTCATCCTCTGATATACAACTAACTACACTATCGCCAACTGCCCCCTTGTCGGACAGCTATCCCATCATAGCTAAACCGCAATCGCAGTGACGGTGACAGCAACAGTAACAACCCCGCTGTCGCGAACTGATCGGATAAAACAGTCGGGGTTGTGTCCTAACACCGCAGGTCGACTGGTCCGCCAGGACAACCGTCGCACAACATGGAGTCGTATCTGCCCCTGGGTGGCTTCCAGCTGCCATTCCAGCGCCGGCTCAGCAGACTCTATAATGACACCAAGAAGTCATCCGACTTCGTCAAAGAGCCCTCGTCCGAGGACCCGGAGATCAAGGCCCTGCACCGCAAGCTCAAGATACAAAAGGACCGACTCGTCAGCTGGGGACTGGAATGGAGCGACCCCTCCAATCAGGCCGCCGAGATCGATGAGTCGCTCTCCAAGGCCGGGCTCAGCGACTTGGTCGGCAGCATCATGTCAACTATTAAGGACATCTTGGCAGAGGCCGAACCCCTATGGCTGAGCTCCAAGCGCCGCATAGGGGAGAAGGAGCCCGAGCGACCTATCGGGGACAAGAAGATCCCCATCGTCGTCTGGGACAAGACGAGATTTGAAGACCTGATCAAGGACCTGACAGCTTCCATCGATACCCTGCACGATCTATCCAGGACCAGGTCGTCTGCCACGTCCTCGAGCAGGGCCGGCAGACTGGCCAAGTCGCAGGCTTCGCTCGAAGAACTACGGCCGTTCGGCTCGACGCGCATCCAGACGCCCCAGCAGATTGACCCCCAGACACTGACCAACATCAAGACCATGCAGGCTGTACCGCTGGCGTCACCCGTCACCTCGGAGCGCCGCTCCCAGGAGATTGTGTTCATGGGGAAACAGGCGTTTGCTGATGTGCGGCGCGGGCGTCAGGGCTGGTCGCCGCTCCTACTCGAGTTCGCTCCATTCGACCCCATCTACTCAACGACCGGCATCATGCCTTCCATGTCCCGCTTCGAGAAACTCGGCGCGGGACTTCAGACCGAGTCGCATAGGTCTCCCGGCGCCTGGAGTGGCCTTCCTCTCCTCCTTGGTTACTATGAGGACATGGAGAACTCCAGACTTGGTCTCGTTTACCAGTTTCCCGCCAACTTCAGCCCCGTTACCTTTGAGAATCTGACGCAGAACCCCATCGACAACCTGTGCACGTTGAGCGAGCTCCTGTCGCGTCCCGACTTCGAGCCTCGCCTGGAAGCCAAGTTTCGCCTGGCTCACAACTTGGCCAACACCATCTTCGACATGCATGCGCGAGGCATCACCCACGGCAACCTGCTGGACTCTACGATATCGTTCTGCAGCCCGGTTGGCAGTGAACACAGTGTGGAGCTACCAGAGGTGGACGTACGGAAACCCCTCGTGTCCAGTTTTGACCTGTTCCCTGAGGAGGGCCCATCGCTGCCAGTCTCAACTGGGACTACTCTTTACCGACATCCCCTCGACCCACGAACTACTCCCCATTCACCGCTTGCCAGCTCCAAAGACACCAAGACTCTTGATCTGTACTCACTCGCCATGCTGCTTGTCTCTATCGGTCTATGGACGAAGCTCGAGAACCTGGTGCCGAACCCGAGCTCGCCAAGCATCCCGGAGTCTGTCCTGGAGCAGCTTGCCATTAGATGTGGCACGCTCTACATGAAGGCGGTCCAGGCCTGCTGGAACGCTGTTGACCAAGAACTTATGCGACCGGGAGCAGGCGACGAGATCCTGAGCCAAGTGCAGATTCGAGCGAGCCGCTATCTAGAAGCCTGCTCCATCCTCGACGGCGTGAGTGGTCTCGACGATAGAATTAGCGCTGACATCGGTGATGTACCCCTCACTCCACGTGAGCGACAGCCATCGCTCGCTGTGTCCATGTCCTCCCTGGCTGGCCCGTCCATGGGCGACACCAAGTCACGCTCCGCCGCTACCACGCCTCTCATGGCGGAGTACAAATTCGAGCCACAATTCGTCTCGCAAAGAGAATCGCTGTCCGACTTTGGAAGATCGAGCTTGGACTTGGGAAAGCGGGTTTCCGGTTTGGGTTCGGAGCAGAGCAAGGGTCGCGCAAGCCCCATTATAACCCAGGCAGTGGAGACTGTACCTACACAGGAGAAACCGAAGCCATCAAAGTCGCGACTGTACCCCCAGATCCCCCTGCCGCCCGAGGCTGTCAACCAGTGGAACAGCGTGGTTATGCCACAGATCAACATGGCGCTCAAGCACTTTTATCGCAAGAACCCCGAGTCGGTCGAGATCTCGCTCGAGTCTATCGGCGAGTCTCCACAGGAGATAACGCCTACGGTCCTCGTCGTCTGTACCTCGGTCAGCAAGGTCCGCGCTATTCTTAAGAAGAAGCTGGGCATCTTGTTTGATGGGTCGACCGGGTTCGCCCTCAAGGTTTGTCGAGGATCCATGCTCCGGTCGCGGAAGGGTGGCGCCACCAGAAGCATGGCCAAAGGCGACGGCGCAGGATCTGACATGGGAGAGGGTGAAGTGGAAGCCGCCAACCCCGATTACCAGGAGCGACCTCACAACGGCGCGAGTATTGGAGCCTGGATAGGCGACCGTCACCTCCCCCCCGTCAGTTTCGGTGGGTTGATCATGGTGGACGACAAACCGTACGGCATGACGGTGCATCACATGCTGGACGACCCGGAACAGGGCATGGCCAAGAAAGACGACAAAATGGAGATGCCCACTCTCCGAAGCAGTGCAGCCTCGCAAAGCTTCACCCATCTACAAGATACTGATACGTCGGAAAGCAGCAGTGACGACTTCGCCTGCGAGTTCTCCGACAGTGAATCTGATTACTCGGTTACAGATCTTACTAGCGATGATGAAAGCGACGAGGAAGAAGACGAATTTGAACCGGGTGATATACCCGGCATCGAGCCAGGCCTGGGGGAGGGGTATGTAGTGACGCAACCGGCCTTGGATGATATAGGCGACGGCTTTTACCCCTCGGAAGATACTATGGATGACGACCATTTGGATACGTGTCGCCTTGGCGAGATATATGCCTCTTCGGGAATACGAAGGCGGCACGATACGGAAGGCTTGGTTCACGAGATCGACTGGGCTCTCTTCTCCTTTGAAGACGAGAGGCTTCCGAATCAGGACCAGAACCAGGTGCCCCAGGCCTTGCCGGACCAGCCGAACGGCTTACTCCAGCCAACTGCCATCACCTCGTCGTCGGAATTGGCGGGACTGGAGGTGCAGTGCATTGGCCGGACAAGTGGCATGCAGACGGGCTTGATTCTACCCGCACTTACCTCAGTGAAAATATACGGTCGCGCATCCCCAAGCCAATCGTATCAAGTCAGCAGTCGAGCAGCGCCCGGAGCCGCAAGCAAGGCCGAGCCGACCATGGCTGAATTTGCTGCCGCCAACATGCGCCGGATACCAGGACTCTCTTTGGGAATACCTGGCGACTCGGGCGCGTGGATCATGGAGCGCCATAGCGGCTCCCTTTGCGGGCACGTCCTGGCCTGGAGCGAGCGCAAGCAGGTGGCTTACATATGCCCGATGGAGGTTCTGATGTTAGATATTGCAGAAACTCTCGAGGCCTCTGACGTGAGACTGCCTGGAGGACGGTCGGTGCTATCGGATTGTCGCCGAGAGGTTGACCTTGACGACTTGGTGGAGGATGTATCCGATGATGAGGCAGCACCCGAGCTTACGACGGAAAGCATGAGGAGACTGGCTGAGGACTTGGATCGGATACACATGGAGGGTAGTCGCGTGGTATCTTGATGACCAAAATGATTGAATGAAAAGAATACCACTCTCAAACGTGCTTGCATCTCTCCTATGCACTTGACTGCGACCTCATTACCGCCGACCAGCCCGTCGCAAGCGACGCGAAGTGAGAATAAAGCCGAACGATGATCAGTAATGCAAGCGTAAGTCCTTACCGCTATGACTATCCAAAAAGGACTTGATATAGAGACGCTATCTCAATCAGTCCCGCATGCGACTGGGGAGAGAGGCTAGGGTGATATTCCTTTCGGCGTTAAGCCTCCAGGCCAGCGCTAAGCGAGACACGCCAGCAACGTCGACCGTGCCCAGGCAAGGTAGCAAAGTGTCAGCATTCCCCATGATACGGCTTAGGACAGCCGGTATCTGGCAAGGAAGGCGATAGAATACCATCCATCAATGCCTATATCCACGAGCCCACAATTTACAATTGTCGAGTTGACAAAAAACGAGAGCTGGCTGCCAGGGTACGGAGGCGACTCCGAGCCAAGGCCTGGAAGAACAGGGCACGGTGTGGGTTATGTCCGACTCATGTCCAACGACAATTGCCGCACTCCGCGTCATGTAATCAGGGGTCCTGGGGCTTCATCATGGACTTAACGCCGTTGAAGAAGGATGATTAGAAACCCATACCATACGTGCGCATCAATTGGCATATCCTGAGATTCTTCTATCTTGAATTTCGTTGTTGTGTTGTTGTTCTGTCGTGGAAGTCTAAACGCCGACCGGCGGCGTTAGCTTACAGTTGCTGTGTCAGCAAAGAACATGAGGCTAACACCAAACACTAGCAGATGGGCTCGCTTGCTGGTGCTGGCTAGGCCCTCCGGTAGCGACGGTAGTGACAAGACGGGGATTGCCGGTGCGGAAGATGGCCGCTGCCCACAGCCGATCGCGTGTCTGAAGCCACTAAAAATTGCCCACTTGCATGACGTCCTATTTGATCTATTCTGATCTCAGATGAAATCTGGGTACTCCATACCGCAACCGCACGCAACAGAGATACCTACCCAGCAGGAATGCCACTTGTTCACTCGGGCAACCAAGAATTCGGGCCCGCTCCAGACGTGGAAGGACGAAAAATGGGACACAATTTCAACGTCATCGAAAGTCGCTGCTGAAACTCAACTGAAATTTTCCCCGATGCTGCCGATTTGTCAGTCGCCTGGTCCGCACAGGTCATATAAAGAAGCCATGTCGTTCCGCTCTGCTATCCGATGTTTGCAGAGAAGATCATTAGACAAGACAGCTTCGCTACTACCTACCTGGACGATTTCCATACCTAACAACTACCTCGTCGGCATAAACCGTTTACCTACTACTTAGTAACATAACTCACATCATCGACATGCCTTCTTTCACCGTGTTCAAGGGCGCCAAGGACGGCAACCCCGTCAAGGCCACCACCACCCGGCCCGACCAGCTGACGGGCGACCAGGTCTTCATGCGCATCACCGCGTCCGGCCTCTGCGGCACCGACCTGCACTACAAGACGGTCGACATGGCGCTAGGCCACGAGGGCGTGGGCGTCGTCGAGGAGGTCGGCCCCGCGGTCAAGGACCTCAAGAAGGGCGACCGCGTCGGCTGGGGCTACGAGCACGACTGCTGCAGCCGCTGCCAGGAGTGCCTCAAGGGCAACGAGACCTACTGCCCCCAGCGCGCCATGTACGGCTATGCCGACCTCGACCAGGGCTCCTTCGGCACCCACGCCGTCTGGCGCGAGGCCTTCCTCTTCAAAATTCCCGACGGCCTGACCGATGAGGCCGCCGCCCCGCTCCAGTGCGGCGGCGCCACCGTCTGGAACGCCCTGCGCGCCTACAACGCCCAGCCTACCGAGACCGTGGGCGTCATGGGCGTCGGCGGCCTCGGCCATCTGGCCATCCAGTTCGCCGCCAAGATGGGCTGCCGCGTCGTCGTGCTCAGCGGCAGCGACAGCAAGAAGGCCGAGGCCATGCGCCTGGGCGCGCACGAGTTCCTCACCACCAAGGGCCAGAAGGAGCTGAAGACGGCCAGCAAGCTCGACCGCCTGCTGGTGACCACCTCCGCCATGCCCGACTGGAACCTGGTGATGCCCCTGCTGGCGCCCGGCGCCGTTATCCACCCGCTCGCCGTCGCCCAGGGCAACCTCGAGATCCCCTACATGCCCTTGCTGCTGAGCGCCGTCACCATCCAGGGCTCCGTCGTCGCGCCCCGCCACCTGCACAACCAGATGCTCGAGTTCGCGGCCCTGCACAAGATCACGCCCGTCGTCGAGACGTTCCCCATGTCCGAGGAGGGCATTCGCACGGCCATGGAGAAGCTCGAGAAGGGGGATGTGCACTTCCGCGCTGTGCTCAAGAACTAGGAGGGAGGAACACACTGTCGCGAGGAGCGACGATAATGATGATGATAAATACTTGGTGTAATATTTATATAGTGGGAAGAGCGAATTATAGACTTGGGTAGTTGGCGAGCGACAGAAACTGGTTTGAGCAAGTCTCGGACTTGCGGTTGAATTGATACCATACCACACCTACTTCCGCACTTCTGATGCGCCGTGATCTTTTCCGAGGCTGACGTCTTTCTCACTCCTTCGCTGCCTTTGGTAGTTGACAATGACGTGCCCAGACGAACTGTGCTAGAACAAAGAGATGCATGACACGAGATAAATATGAGCGTACACAATGAATAGTGACCATTGCCCTCCCGCTCGAGGTTTGACTCCCATCATTCAATGGATCTTTGTCTACTCAGGTCATGTCATTGATGTCACACATTCAATAACAAATCATTGTTTAACCAGCTGCATAAATGTCGGGGCATTGGGGCCATGCCACTGTCGTTTTCACAAGGAATTCCATTGCCAAACATCGCCTCTTGCTTCATTGTGTACCCTCTAGTAGATCTAAAGGACTTTTCGGTTTCTCGTTAGTACTCCGCCATCACCACCACTCACAGCCAAGATGCCCGAGAAGCGCGTCCAAGGCGTCTGCTTCAAGGTCCCCGATGCATTCCACTGCCTCGTGGTCCACGTCGAGTACGAGTGCGGCCACAAGCCCCAGGGCAAGTGCAAGGGCAAGGGCGGAATCCCCGCCACCATCAAGCTCCAGGGCGACGTCCACCCCCACGCCGGCCCGTGCGGTCTGCCGCTCCTGGGGTCGCTGCTGCAGGGCTGCGAGGTGGAGGAGATCAAGCACCGGATCCCGACACGGTGTCCGCCGTGCGAGAGGAGCTATCTGGTGGCGCAGGGGTTCGATATGCGGTTCTGAGCTGGGGTTGGCCCGGGGATGGAGGGTGGCGGTGTTGAGTGCAGCGAATTGGTGGAGGTATAATACAAAGGTAAGTTTGTAAGTAGGCCGTTAGTCAATGAAAGTTGCGATTCACAATCATTTCATTCTATTCGTCTCTTGAAAAATAACCCCGGGTCTTGACAATATTTCTCAACGGGGCCCCTTTCTCTGTCCACCAGAAATCTGAACAAACTTTCTCACCGAGATGAAACACCTCCCTGACCCGGAGAATTCAAGTAGACATAAGCTTTGTGAACCTCTGGTATGCTCTCTGACCTCATGCCTAGAGTAGGCATTTACCAGGACGACGGAGACCTAGAGAAGCAGGAATCCGACGCATAGGTAGTCGAACCACTTCTTGACCCATGGAAGCTGTCGTAATATAGTTGGAACTAGCTGTGGCCCTAGTTTTGCGTTAGATCTTGTTAACATGGCCCAATCCACACTGAACCCAGCCTCATACACAGAAACATCATAGTTTAACGCGCTCAAGACATCTCCAGTCGACTTTAAGCTTTTAGTGAAGCTCGATATAACTTTTGAGGCCTTGTAGCCATCTCCGGCTGGTTGGGTAAATCTTATATGAAGGAACAGTCCCCCTCCTCAGGGTCTTCCATTCCAACTAGACAATCCACACATTATTTGGAGACCTTATCAACTATTCCCATCTCATCACATCCCAACCCAACCTTGTCATATTTATTTCAATGCATGTTTTTCTTCACTATGCTAGACTACAAGCCTATTTGTCTCATGGCGCCCGCCGCTGCATGGTTCACCACCTTAACTGTGTCACGCGGAACTTGCGAAACCCTGATGGCTCCCACCACCACTCCCTTAAGACGAGCCTCCATCATCTTCCTCTTGTTGGCGCCCTTCGTCACGGCTACTCTGTGGACCAACTTCCCCGAGTGGGTACCCACCTTCAGCCTCATCATCACTATTGTCAACTCCTATCACTCCAAAGAAGTGCTCAAGAGACCCAGGAGGAAATTGCTAGACAAGGAAGCCCAGCGTCCTGAGACTGAGGAAGAAGAGGAGAGCGGCGATTTCAAAACCATCAATGACATGCTCGGTGATATGAGCCACGTCGAACTTTGGGCCCTGGTGGTCCTGGCCCAGGCGCGCATCCACCAAATGCCCATGGCCCAGGCCCAGCGTGCGGCCATGGCGCAGGTTCTGCGGGCACAGAATGAATACACCCATCTGCTCCCGAACCCGGCCACCTCATCGGACCCATCGGTGACAGATGGCATCCTGTCCCGATCATGAAGCTGCGGTCGATACTATCATATCTCAACGCAGCTGGCCCTTGGCCAGTATTCGTGCGGTCTTGGACGAGATCGGGGGCATTTAAGCGAGGAGGGGAGCACCTGTAGAAGACGGAAACGCCGATATGGGGAGACATCACGAGTTATTGGTGGACGTTACGATGTATCCAAGGAGGGAAGGCATTGGCCATGTTGGAGTATGCCCTGCCTTCGTCATAGGCAGGGCTTTGCAATGCTCACGGGCCTGACGAGAGAGATAGGATCATTGCGTTTCTGTTTCATTCCAAATTGTTGTATCGGTGGCACGAGCAGTGTCACTAGTCGTCGAAAAATACCTAATGGCCACAGAGACACCCAGCAATTAACCAGTCCATTCCATCATCATTCAACTCTACCAGAAACACAATTGTAACCTTTCCATCATGTGAAGCCATCTATCAGTCCTTTTCATGCTGAATGTACCCCCATCTCAAATCTTGACAGGGCCATGTGCCCAGTATTCGTCCATTTCTTGGTCAAGCTTCCGAAGCTCTCCTGTCGCCACGGGCTGCAGCGTTACTGCCTCGTCGGTTTCGGTTTGTAGCTTTCGTGGTACCGCTGCCGTGACTTCGGGCGGCTTGGGAATCATCACGGTAAGCATTGCCGTTGCCGCTACCGTTCGTGTTGGGCTCCTGCTGGTCCTCTTGCTGTTGCGGAAGGTTCCACCTCTCTTGAATTATCTCAGGATAACCTATTTCCAACGTCATAGGTGCCTCTAAGGGCTGATGGAGGTCGAAATATATGTCTATAGATTCCAAGGCGCTATCCAATCCCTTGCTTCCAAAAATTATGAGTCCGGGCCTGGAAGGGGCATGGCTGATCTGAATGTCATTGTGAGCGTCTTGGGGGCCATTCGGATCGAGATCCGAGGCGAGGAGTCCAGGCCGCTTTTCCAGACAATGAATTAAAATGGCATGAAGGGCATCTTCACGTCCTGTCACGTAGGCGGTCATGGTGCTGTCTGGTAAGATCGTGATGCTATCAATTTCTTCGTGGTTGGTTTGGATATCACGAGGTTCCAATTCTTCCAATCGCGGCCGCTGGGAAGGCAATTGTTCCGAGTCATCATCGTCGGAATCTTTCTCGTGGGCTCGCTTGGTACCATTTTGCATCGTCTCCGCGGGGTTGTTCTTCTACTGGTCGGACTCGACTTCAGTCTTTATTGTGGCTACAGGCCACCAGCTGCCCGTGGCCGCCTGTTTCCCCAATGTAGATCAGCTAGCAAGCCAGTACGACTGTAGATAGAGCAGAATAACAACATTATGGCATCTCCTGCCTTTGGTCCCAACAGTCCTGTTGTGGTTATCTAGGGTAATCAGAGTAATCAAAGACCGGACACCTGCCAGTGGAATAATAGGTGCCCGTACAGCTAGATAATAATAAGACCATCAGCGGAATAGTTGGCGCGTATAAGCCCTGCTGATAGGTCAATTAACAGTCTCACGTAATAATTAAAGAAGTTAAGGAGGGAGTACTGACACTTGCATCAAATTGCCACAGCCTCGCTAAAACCCCGCATCTTCACCCACTTCCCCTCTTCCTTCTATTTATGTGAGATTTTCTTCTTTTCTTTTCGTTACTCTCCCTTCTTTAAAAATATAATATTACATAGGAATTGGTTTCCCCTTAACATTAGTTCGCTGTCCATAGTGTATTCACAAGCACGTTGGCGCCATGAAGCTCCTAATGCGTGTCAAACGCTTTAAGCGTTTCTCAAGCCACGCTAGCAGTGTTAACACGGCTGAAGACGACACCGATGACGGGCCATCTGCACAACTTTCGTTATGGGATCGTGCCTATGAAGCTCTTCGCGAAGAGGGCGATCTGGTGGACCAGTACGAGAGGCTTCTCTCCAGAGAACTTGGGGACCATCGTAGGTCTTGGTGACTATGCGCCTTTCTTCTTAGCTAACAATGGTGCCAGCTCCTAGTACCGTCGGGCCTCAGGATACCGCGCGCCAGGAGGAAGGGTCAGATCGCACCGAGAATAATAAGATCCATACCGACCCAGACAAGCGCCAAGCCCAACTGAAAACCATCACCGACCTGGGTCTGCACCAAGCAGACCAAAAGCGGACCAAATACACCATATTTGGCCACACTTATGTCCTACGGGACCAGGTATCACATGCTGCACAGTTCGTGCAAGCTTTCAAAGACCTCGTCAGCGAGGCGGTGAAGGTGTCCCCTGAGGCTTCCCTCGCCTGGGCCGGCGTCTGTATCCTCCTCCCGGTCCTCACGAACCCACAGGCAGCAGAGGAAGCTAACCGCGACGGCTTCTTGTACGTCACCTCTCGTGCCCGCTATTATGTTGAGCTCGAGCGTCTCCTCTGGTCGGATAACCTGAGCGCGTCAGGCTTGAGATCCGAATTCCACAACCATATCGTCGATCTCTACCAGCACATCCTCGAGTTTCAAATCAAGACAGTTCTACGATTTTACCGGAGGTGGGTTGCTAATATCGGACGGGATCTGATCCGACACGACCCGTGGGAGAAAATGGTATCCAAGATCAAGGAGCTGGAACGGGTCGTGCGGGAGGAATCAAACACTGTGAACACCATTTCTGCTCGGGACACTCTAGAAGCCATTAGCGAAAGGGTAGAACAGCATTATAGAAATATGCAATCCTTGCTAGCAGTCGCAGAGAAGCAGTTGGACGAGCAAAGGCGCACAAAGTACGTTCCGTCTTCTCGGTCTGCGAGGATCCACTAACAACACCGCAGCCAAATACTCGAGGATCGCCCAATCGCTCTACCTGTGGCCAATAAGGCGCGCTATGATAGCGCCGACGTACAAGACAGCCCGAAATGCGAGAGCGGTACTCGACTTCGTATCAGGGACGCAATCACGCGGTGGGCAGACGAAGACTCTAAGGACACCTTGTTTTGGCTTGTCGGCCCCGCGGGCACAGGCAAATCCACCATCGCGCGGACCTTAGCTCAGTCGTTCGCCAACGAGCAGCGACTAGCTGCTGGATACTTCTTCAAAAGGGGAGACCAGGGCCGGAATGACACCAGTCGGCTGTTTCCCACCCTTGCCGCCCAGCTGTCTGAAGCGATTCCGCCTTTCAAAGGCTGTCTTCGGAGGTATCTGGGGGATCTGAACGAAGAGGCCGTGGAACAGAAGGGGCTTCACTTCCAATTCGACAAGCTATTACGGCTTCCTCTGGCGGACTTGACTCCTGCCGACACAAGCCCACGGCCCTGGGTCATTGTCATCGACGCTTTAGACGAGTGTGAGCGCCCGAAACACCTCGCAGGGATTTTGAGTCTACTCTCCGAGCTTCGCAAAATTACGCAGGTGCGTCTACGTGTGCTCTTAACGAGCAGATCTGCCCCCAACATCTCGGACGCCTTTTGCCCTCTGTTGGAGAGCCAAACTGCACGCTGCCTCGAGCTCCACCGAGAATTCTCTGAGGATACGAAGACCGATATTCAGACATTCTTGGAAACGAGATTTGCAGACATCAGAACGAGGTGCAGGGTCCAACAATACCCCTGGCCCGAACCGGAGGTCTTAGACCGCCTGGTGCAGTTGGCTACACACCCCGAACCCCTCTTTATCTATGCTGCGACTCTTTGTCGGTTCGTATATGACGAACAGCAACCAAGAAATCCAAAGAAACAGTTGGCCCGGTGGCTCAAGCAGTGTGAAGACAACAAATCCCAGCTACATCAGATATACGACCCGATCCTCGTCCAGATAGTCGCCGGTGGCGACGAAGCGGAATTCGACCGACAGCTCCAGTTCCTAGGGGCTCTTGCTCTCCTCGCAACTCCCCTCTCCGCCCCATCCCTTGCTGCCCTTCTCGCAGTCGACATGGATGACGTCAACTGGTGGCTTCCCGAGCTGCATGCTGTGTTGGACATCCCCCGGGAGCTCCATAAGCCCCTACGATTCCTCCACAAGTCCTTCACCGACTATCTCCTCGATTCTGACGGTTCCAGTGCCAGTGCGTACCACGTGGATATCATGGGAACGCATCGTCTGCTAGCGGAAAAGTGCATCCAGCGAATGGAAGCGGGACTGAAACAGGACATCTGTGACATCCGAAAACTTGACGCGACCCGAGATGAGATCAGCCAAGAGGTCATCGATCATTGCATCCCGCCCGACCTCGAGTACGCTTGCCTTCACTGGGTTCATCACCTACATTGTAGTGGACAATCCGTGAGCACCAATATCCAGGCCTTCCTCTATGAGCATTTCCTCCATTGGCTAGAAGCGTTATCACTTCTCGGACGGGTGTCAGACAGTGCGATTGCTGTTCGAGGGCTTCTAGAATTGATCAAGGTTCGTAGACTGTTCTTACACGATATCATTCTTGGGCTGACCGTTGCAGCACTTTCCTAGCATGCCCTTAGAATTTGTGGATTTTATAAAAGACGCCACCAGAGTTCTTTCGAGTTTTGGGTCTATAATTGAGCATTTACCTCTCCAGACTTATGCGGCTCTACTCTTTTTCGCCCCGGCCGCAAGCAAAGTGCGACAAAAACTCTGGAACCAACGCATGCCGAAGCTAGACCCTATCGAAGGGGTAAAGTTGGATTGGGATGCGTACCTTCAGACACTTGAGGGCCATACCGACATGGTTGTGGCGGTTGCCTTTTCGCCAGATGGCCAGGTTATAGCATCCGCATCATTCGATCACACGGTCCGACTTTGGAGCACAGCTACTGGAATCCACCTGCAGACGCTTACAGGCCATAGCGAGCCTGTCAAGGTTGTCGCCTTCTATGGCAACGAAATCCTAGCATCGGGATCTCGGGACGGTACAGTTCGAATCTGGAATTTAACGACCGGCCAACTTCGGCAAACTCTCGACGACAACCGCGGCACTGTCATAGCGGCGGCTTTTTTGCCAGATGGTGATCATCTGGTGTCAACATCGATCACCTTTCACAGCGAAGTATCCGTTCGCCTCTGGGATCTGAAGAATAATACACCACCAAAAGGGCTGCTCCAAAGCTACGCAAACTCTTTTAAAGACGCTACCTTGTCGCCTGACAGTCAGCTTCTAGCAGCAAGATTATTTGACAATACGATTCAAATATGGAACCTCGTAACCGGTACTCGCCAATCCGCGCTGACAGGTCATAGTGATTCGATTAATGCTATGAATTTCTCGCCGAACAACAAGCTGCTAGCGTCTAGTTCGTATGATGATACTTTCCGGCTCTGGCGTGTAGCGGATGGTGTGCAGATACATGTGTTTCAGAGCAACGACAGCCCAGTGAATCGAGTTGCTTTTTCATTAGATGGTCAAAATCTAGCAGCAGCATCTGACGATAATATTAGAATTTGGAACGTGGCGGATGGTATAAAGCAAAACACCCCTTTAGTACACCGAGGCGTGGTGTTTGCGGTTGCCTTCTCGCCAGACAGCCAGCTTCTAGCATCGGGGTCATCTGATGGGACGATCAAGATCTGGGATATGGTATTACGCACGCCAAAAGGGCCGGTCGAAACTCATGACGACTATAGCTTTAGTGAGATCGTCTTCTCCCGTGGCGGCCAACTTGTGGCATCAAGCTCTGGAGATAAAACAGTACAACTCTGGAACGTATCGACAGGTTTATGCTATAGTACACTGAGCGGCCACAGCGATTGGGTTACCGATGTCATCTTCTCACCTGATAGCAACCTTATAGCGTCGTTTGATGGTTCAATCCGGGTTTGGAACGTGGAGAACGGCTCATTGCAACAAGCAATCGACAATCGAAGTGGTTTAGTTCTGGCAGTCGACTACTCAACGGACGGCAAGCTTATCGCATCGGCGTCAGTCAATACCATCACGCTATATAACGCGATAATTGGCGATCGCCTATTTACGCTTAAGGGACATACCGACGATGTGCATAAGGTCGCCTTCTCGCCCGATAGCCAGATTCTAGCATCGAAATCACTCGATGGAACAATCCGGCTTTGGGAAACAAAGACAGGCATGACCCGGTGTATTCTCAGGCCTGACCACTGGAATTATGAGATTATATTCTCTCCTAACAGCCAATTCCTTGCTTCCATCTGGTATAGGAGCATAGTTATATGGAACACTATGTCAGGTGCGCAACAGCAGACACTGGAGGCTGATGAACGAATTTCAGCTACCGCCTTCTCGCCTAATAACCAGCTTCTAGCGATAGAAACAGGTGACATTGAAGAGCCACAAGCGATTGAACTTTGGGATGCAACGACAGGCGAGTTCCAGCACACACTCCAATGTCTCGACCGAGGCGCTACAGGCATCCTCTTCTCACCCGATAGCCAGCTTCTCGCGGTTGCATCACTAAATAGGACAGTCTGGCTTTGGAGTACGACGACATATGAACATCTATACACGATTGATAACCCGAACGACAGTATCATTAAACTCAAATTTTCCCCCGACGGGTTAACCCTGGCGATAGCATCACGGGACAAGGCGATCCGGCTCTGGAACACAATAACAGGCCTTCAGATACAGACGATAGAGTACAATGCAGGGTTTCTTAGGGAGATCACTTTCTTCCCCGACGATCTTCTTGTGTCCGTATCACATGACGGGCCGGCCTACTTCTGGGGTATCTGGGGCCCTATAACGCTCGAATTTTACAAATACGCTCTCACAGCTGACCCTCAGAGTAGTGCTCCAGAGCCGGCCCTCTATGAAGCAAACCTTGACAGGGATGAAGAGTGGATCACAAGTGGTTCTGAGAGACTCATCTGGCTTCCTTCGGAATATCGACCTCAAAGTTGGGCAAGGAGGGGATCCACGATATTCATTGGTTGTTCTTCAGGTCGCGTTTTACAGGTTCGAATAGTTTGAATCTATACCGATCTCGAGGGTCTGATCGGTCGGAGATAAAACTAAGGATTGAAGTTAGTAGAAACAACTGACTGTTTTATTCGATGATTCCGTTCTCGTTCACGCATTAGCATTCAAGGTATGCCAGCTCAGTTCGTCCTAGGGCTCATGGCGTGTTGTTCTAAGGACTTTTCCCACCTTAGCTGACTAGAAATTAGAAGATTGTTTTGTTCATCACTTGCCTGTGACGTGACATTACGACCGACTTGTACGCCACGATTTCGGGCGGCCTTTTACTTAGTCGACCCAATTTGGCGAGGTAAGCTGTTTATTCGCCGTCAAGTCGCGCTAGTCAGTGACTGATCACGGCTCGCTGAACAAAGGGTGAAATACAGATATGACCCATCTATAGAAATAGTCTAAGACGCTTAAGTCCTCCAAATCATGGGTATACAACAGTCCATGTACCGTCACCAAATCGCCACAACAAGGGAATTTTTGTAGCTACTTGGTGGCGTTCCAGAGCGATTGGAGCTCTTGGACCACTTGACCCCTATCTTTCTCGCTAGTGAAACCCCCCAACGATGTCAAGTGTAGCCTGGTGCAATGGCGTTCGTCGTGTTGGCAAGCATCTGCAGAGACCTTGCCACCATAGCTTTGTTGATCTTTGTGCGCGGTGGACTCCAGCCCAACCCGATAGGTAACCGCTCATTCTCTGCCAAGAGCATTCATAGAAGTCAGTGTGGAACCTAAGCAGGGACTCGGGATGGTGTTGAGGTTCACCATAACGGGCTTGACACCAACCACTCACCGAAAAAGTACGTCACGTATTCCTTGGGCGCCCGGAGCGTTTCTCCGTCTCCAAACATCAGGAGGATGGCGACGCTCCCATCGAGACTGATGCGCGTCCCAATCTTGCTCATGCTGTACTCCGGGTTCTCTCGAACGGATGTTTTGAGTCGCTCCATCCTGGCGCGCGCCATGGTGCCGACATCAATGACTGGGCCATGCCAGTAGGAGCGGGTCTCGGCAAAGGTGGCGGCGTCGAAGATGGAAGGGTCTCGCCCAAAGTAGGTGTCTTTCCGGCTGTGTACGTCGAGTGAGCCGCAAACTACCAAGACATACAAGATCGAAACTAGTAAGTTGAAGATGACCCCGATATGGACTACTGACCTGAAGCTAGCATCGTGTTCCAGTATATTGTGTTTACCAAGATGCTGCAAAGTGAACGTGGTGGGGTTAGGTTCAGGATTTGTGAGCAGGCCAAAGTCGAACAGGTAACCTGCGAGCTCAGGTTCGAGATTGAGCATGCCAAGGGCGCCAATGGTGGTGTTGAGATCGATATTCTTGCCATCGTGCGGCAGGATCCCATGGTTCGCAAGGGTGTTCATCATGGGACAAGGGGCTCGCACTGCTCAGTGGATCAGTGACTTGATGCAAATAATATATCCTGTCTTACATACAATCATCTGGTCCTGGTGGTCTCCAGTGATTAAAAGAATACGCCTGGCATAAAGAGGCGAAGACTATGGTGGCTGCAAGCCTGGCCATGATGGCTTCGATGCGATTCAGTAAGTAGTAATATCTCTCGGAAGCAAGTGTTGTGATATCGTGCTTCCCATGAAATGTGTCTGAAAGCAATGGTGAGATGTAGACCTAGAGCAAGGCATGAAAAGTCACAATTTTCAACCTTAAACGTTCGAGGAGTTGCGGCTTTCGCAATCTTTGTAATACGCTGGAGCTGGTCCTGCGCAGCTAATGACATCCAATCGATCGACGTAGGAATGAGGCTGGGTTACACCGCATATGAGCCGAGATCCTGCTCGGTTCCGAGCCAGATGAGTTCTATTAACCCAACCTCTCGGAATATCTGGATAGACTCGGTTCAAATTCTCAAAAGCCTTGCTCTGAGATGATATTCATGTATCTGTTATCGGTATGCCCTGGCAGAGCCTTGCTCCCTGCCTAGGACGGGAGGCGACGTATGCAATTGGCTAGATACATTGAGCGCACCATGATAGTGATATAGGAACTTCAGATAATCATGTTACTACTTTCTTGACTGCGAGCAGGCATGTACCTGTAAGGGGTCGTGCTTGTTGAGGCTGAAGTGCGCCGCGGCAACCAATTCCACCGGTTCGTCTACGTGTACAAAGATGGGTGGAAGCCACAGCCGACGAGGCGCCAATTCGATTTGATAGAGATGCCATTGATGGTTCGGTGAAGGACGATCATATATGCGGACCAAGCTGAAAAGGTGGTGTTCTGGAGACCAACTCGGGCAAGCGCGGGGTCCCGTGTTCTGATGGGACGACACCGAGGAGACCCGGTCTGTTGGATACAGCCGCCCGTCCATTTCGCTCCACTCACCTTCCGCACAGTGGCGCCCGATACCTGTATCCGACCTCCACAGCAAGCCTCCATAAGACCGAGTGCCATGTCATCGCCATTTCAGCTACTTGGTACAATCTAATTAGGTAGAAACCCCGGTCTCGATCCGATCACGTGTCAAACTGCCACTTCTGCAGCCCCCCGCGATGCGTGTCGGCCTTGGGCGCCGCTCTCGAGGCCATCTTGATGTCGGCCGTCTTGGAGTACTCCTGCGCGAGCTTGGCACAGACCTTCTTGTGCTGCTTCAGGTGCGCCTTCTTGCAGTCGCGGGAGCAGTACAGGACGGACTTGCACACGATGCAGGGCTTGAGGTTCGATTCTCCCTCGTCAGAGTCGGAGATCTCCTCGGCCTTGTGGCATTGCGCGCACGTCTTGGCGGGCGTTGGGGCGGCTAATGACGATGGCCCGGCATCTGGTTTCGTTCGTCAGGTTCAAGGTGCGTGCGGCATGGCGGGTTGGGGCAGCGGGGTATCTTACCTGCAGAGCTCTGCTCGGGTGCGAGGTCACGACTCGAAGTTGAACCTTCCGCCATTGTGGTGGTTTGATTGCTGTGTTGAACCCGCAGTACGTCAAGATCAATCAAGCAGGGCTGGTTGAATATTGATTTTTCGGCGTCTTGTGAAAAGTTTCGAGAATCAGGGCGGAGAAAAGATTGGCGCGATGTGATTCGTGGGGAAGCTTATTAATGCGGGAACTACGTAGGGGAATTCGCCCTTTTTGTCAATCAGGTTGCTGGAAGAACTAATTTCAGGCGGCTCTGAGCAGCTTCTTTGGCAACTGATGGGTTTCTTGAGCTGCTGGCTGTTGGTAGGTACAGTAGCACTTAACTTGGAAAGAGTTTCACACATTGAGCATTGAAACTCGTTCAAGGGGCTAGACTGAGGAAGATCTCGCTAGATCCAACGTCGAGGGAAGCCATGCCTTCACGTTGTGCCGGGACATCCATTCATGAGACCAAGCAGTCATTCTTAATAATTAGATCCGGAAATGATAGCCTGCAACCTCATCGTGAAATTGGGCATTGCAATACGTCAATTACGAGAGCTTTAGCCATGTAAAGAGTTGTAAGGAGCAAAAAGGAAAGATCTCAAAAAGACATTTTGTTGCACTAGCCGCGAATCGAACGCGGGGCCCATCGATGGCAACGATGGATTTTACCACTAAACCACTAGTGCTTAATGTGACAGATGAGTGTCGGGATGTCAAACTTGTCCCTAACAGCTCTTGTGACTGTGGGAAATGATTAAGTAGGTATATCGATAACTATCCTACCAATCTACCTCACACAACGCCCAAGGATCAGAAAATGTAAGTTTCCATGAAAGTGTACAGAGGGCAATATACCCATGTCTCCATGTATCTCATTTAGTTGTTCACCGCAGGCTGAATAAGTGTCGAGCCTAGGTCATCGTCATCAGCATTGGTTTCTGCCAAGTCCAATCAGTCGGGGCAATCGAAACTCACCTCCATCGGGGTAGACAATCTGTCCGTTATAGAACAGCCCACCCCGTCCTGCCAGAAACAAGATGGTCGCCGCCATGTCCGTATCCAACCCCGTCCTCCCAGAAGGGTTCGTCGGTTTGATCGACAGCGTGCTCTTGTTGTCTTCGCCCGACGGGCCCGCCGTCATCTCGCTCGGGAACAGCCCCGGCGCGATGACGTTGACGCGCACCTTGACGTCCTTGAAGATGGTCGCCAGCATGCGGCTCACGTGCGTCGCCGCCGCCTTCGAGGACGCGTAGGCCGGCTGGCCCATACTGGGCCCCTTCATGGCGCCCGAGATGGACGACACGTTGACCACCTGCGACGAGTAGCCCGGCGTCACGTCGCGGCCCTTGGCGAGCAGCGGCAGGAAGGCCATGGACATGAAGTAGACGCCCGCCACGTTGGTCTGCATCGTCTCGAGCCACTGCTCCTCCTGGCTCTTAAGGAAGTGCTCCGAGATGGCTTTGGGGTCACTCATGTCGGGCTGTCCGTTGGTTGCTGTTGTGTGCGCAGAAACTGGTAAGCTATTGATTGACCTTCACCATCGCCGATGTTCACTTACGGTACATCGTATCCTTATCCCGCGCAATACCTGCATTGTTAACCAACAGATGGATGCCCTTGGGCTCCCTGCTCTCAATCTCCTTGGCGAGCCGCACGGCCTCGCTCTTCTTGCTCACGTCGCCGGGCAGCGCGATGATCTGGCCCGGCCCTGTGCTGTACATCTTGACCGTTGAGTCCAGCACCTCCTGGCGCCGGCCCGTGATGTACACCTTGGCGCCGTTGGACTGCAGCGCCTGCGTGATCATGAGCCCGATGCCCGTCGCGCCGCCCGTCACGACGGCCGTCAGGTGCGACACGTCGAACAGGGCGCTCGCGCGGAGGTCCTGGTTGTCTACTTTGCCTGCGGCGTTCGGGTGGTTAGCGCGGTAATAAGGTTCTGGGGGCTGTCATCGACTTTTTCTCACCTGATGCCATCGTTGCTCTGGGTATTACGCTTATGGGTGTCAATGGTCGGAATGCACTTCGTATTATTGAAGATCTGGTATTTGAAAATAGCCGGAGCATGTTTGGAGAAGTATTACTGGAGAGATTTAACTCTACAAAGTGCCAGCGCATGTGTCGCGGCTTGCTGGATCGTCCAGTGTTAACAGGCTGCGCATCTACGTCAGTGGAGGGGCTTCTGGGGCGTCATGACGACAAGACATGGCCTCACTCGAGCCTCCGGATTTCAAATCCATCTATCGCATCCCACATCTCAATCAAGACCCAAATCGGATCGTTCGGGGGATCCATCTTCTCAACTACCAATCAATTGGTCCACCATCAACGCTCAAATCATGCACGTCAAGTTCGGAAGTCGCTCAGGGCAGTTAAACATTAATAAGCTCGAAGCTAGTACGCGATGTTGTCCCCGGGGCAGAAAAGGGGTCTAGGAAATCATGAAAGTAATAATTATGCTCTCAATGAATGCACCCAATTTCCCTGGCGCAATACAAATATTGTAAGGTGAAGTACTTCCTTCGTGTAAGACACAACATAGACCTCTGCAACCTCCTCATCGCTAACAACGTGCTGCGCCGGGGTAGCGGAACGATACCTTGCATGAACATTGCCAGCGATGCCCACGTAGAACAGGGAAGGGTTCTCGCCATCGGTGCCGTTCATAGTCGCGTAGCCTGAGCAGGCGGAGTGGCGGGCGGCGACTGAAACTACCCTCTCGTGACCTGCTGTAAAGGTTATCTACATCGTTGAGCGAGAGGTTGGACATGCTGAAGGGCGTCGCCGCTTCCTATGCGCACAGGGCTGGCAGTTACGTGCTGGTGCCATTGATGTTTGGGGCGCCACTTGATCTCATTGCATTTATTTGGGGCACTTCATCTGACGTTCAGGGGGGAAGGAGGCGTACAATAACTTGAAGAATATGTTATTCTGCTATACCACATCTAGCATCATAACCCGGTAAGCATGACTCTATGCCTGGAATCTGTTCCCATTTTCTCTTCTTTTCCAACACCTATCCTGTGCCTGTTCCGAAGTTCTGTTCGGACACAGAAGCTGGACGCTGGACATTGTTTCTATGCCATTCGAGTTCATTGCCACCGTAAAGGACTCGAGTGAATACAGTCTCAGTCTCATTCGACCATGTGATCAGAGTCCTCCTGTTGGGTACATTACCGTTGCAACCATCCTACTCATCCTGAAATTCTCGATTTTTTCTCATTAAATCAAATGTATCGTCAAGGATTTGCGGCTGATGGTTCAGATCGCGTCGCGCGTACATCCAATACTTCCTCTGGTTCTTAAATACATGACTTGCCCAGTGGAAGTTGTGTCGAGTATGAAAACCGCTCGCACCGCCCTGGTCAGGCCATTTCATGAACGATACGCCCAAGGCTGTACAGAACTGAGTTCTAAACGCAAATGTCTGCATCAGCGCATCCTCAAGCATACTATTCTCCTCATTGCCTACAACCGCAAAGTTGACCAGGCCTGCCAAGAGGTCAGCAAGAGTCACGCGCCAGGCTCCATTAGGACACTCACGATAGATGAAATCCCCATGTAGTCCAGTATCGAGGAGTTCTTCCATAACTCTTACATTATATTCCTCGTCATTTTCGTAATGGGATAAGAATTTACCGAGCGTAGTTGATTCCTCGTACCTCAATATTGGTGGCCTGGACGTTTCACTGAAGCGTTCGATTTGGATCACTCCCACAGTGTAATTGTCGCCATTTAATCGATTCCTGTGTATTGCGAGGTACACATCCCCATCGTACTCAATGGTATTACGAAGGCGTCTGTATACGAGCTCGTTGTAGGCTGACATGTGTTCCAGGAAATAATATCCATCGGTAGTTTCGGCAAACATGCCATAGCGTCTTTCTCTATTAGACAAGAGGTATGCAGCCTCCCATAGGTAGGATTCCGCGGATTTACTCTCATGTTGAGGAGCAGCTAACAGATCGGGGGTCACCTTGAGAATTTCAAGAGAACAAGGGTCTTCAGGTGGTTGCTCGGCATCGTCTACCGAGAACTGGCAGAATCTACCTTCAACCCAGACAACACCAGTAAGATTATATTTAGTGTGAATAGTTGACCGGAATTTATTTTCTAGATGCGCATCCTCGTTGTACCAACACGGGTGGCCAGAGTTGGAGTCGCGATACTTCGGTTTAGGTTGATTGCCATGAGCATGCGAAGGTATCTTCGGAGCCGCGGATGGCTCCGGTCCTGGAAGTAGTTTCGTCTCGTGTGGCTTGAGGGACACTTTTCGGGGATCCTTTGGGAAGAAAATACTACGAGTATCTATCTCGCGGGATACCATAGCAGAAGAAAATACCGTCAAGGCTTGGGATGTTTCTGGCGTGATGTATAGTGCTGATGCTTTCGTCACTTCTGTGGTCGCCGCCTCCGATCTTGCCTGGTCTTGCCTTTTTTCGCTGGGCGACGTATGCTTCCGTTTATCATGTCTATTTGAACTGCTGCGGTGGCCGCTGTCCTTCCCCGATCTGCTACTATTGTGATACTTGGTGGTATCCTTTCTCCTTTCTGCTTTTGCTCCATTTGAAGGCTCGCTGTCCGGCATCGCCTCCTCGTCCATGATGCTTGGCTGAGAACTCAGGACGAGACTATTGGAAGCCTGTACAAGTGCATCGCCTGTTGAATTTTCAGATGCATTCTCGTTGCTACCAGGCGAGACCTTGCTGCTACTGGATCTCCCCTCGGTGTTTCCAGATTTATCGTTCGTAGATCTATGGCTTTTTGATTGACTAGGTTTGGACGTTTTGTTTCTGGAGCCAGAATGACTCGAACTGTGTTTTTTGAATAGAACCATGTTGATTCAAGGCTAACAATTGATCATGAATTGGCCCAGCAGAGATAGTGAACTATTTCATCATTGACGTCTATTTATAATTGACCTACCATAGCTTGAGTCTTTGAGATGTGCCTGTCGTCCCGTGGTCTCCGAAGTTACACCACAATCACAGAGCCAGAATAACCACAAAGGAAAAATTCCCAACAGGCATGGCTTTCTTTGAGAGTCATGGTTGGTTAATAGCCGCGGTATGGAGGTGTTGCGGTTGGTTACACGGAAGCATACCAACCGCCATCATATGTCTGGAGTCGAGATACACCAGGGCCGAGTCCATAAAGAAATGCACTGTTGTTGGCCCGATTACAGGGAGAGGCAGAACCATTGGAATGGCAAGCCAAGCCGCTGAGACGCCCTGTCGGAGGTTACCGAGCCAAAAACAACCCCGCCTGTTGCCCCGCCCCTCAGTGACGAATTGGGGCTCTAGACCCGAGGCAACCCGCCTATCGCAAGAGTCGCAGACGCTGCTGATGGGCTCAAGGAGGCAGGTACTCTGACGAAAGCTTTTCCTAATCCCAAATGTCCTGCGTCCCTCTGCGATTCCTTAGCAGGTGTGCACGAGTTCACCTCTCACGAAGCCGTCGAACCACGCCCATCCAGGTCTTCTCCCTCCTGCCACTCGGGTCAACTTCGAGTTCCTCTCGTCTTCGGTCTTTCTCTACGACGAAGGCCACTTTCTCTGCTCCTCCCGCGACCCCTCCTCGTACCACCACCATCACTACCACCGCAGCCATGGACGTCGACAAGATCCTCGCGGGCAAGTACCCCGCCAAGGCCCACGCCGCGCGCGTTGCCGCCTATATCCGTAGCAAGACGGACGTCAGCAACGGCATCCTGTACGTTGAGGGTCAATCCTCGGGTCTGCTCGAGGACTGCGACGAACCCGTGCCCTTCCGCCAGCGCCGCGCCTTCATGTACCTGAGCGGCATGGACGACGTCGCCGACAGCTACCTGGTCCACGACATGGCCACCGACCGCACCACCCTGTTCATCCCGCCCGTCGACCCGGAGGAGGTCATCTGGTCCGGCCTGCCGCTCTCCACCGACGACGCCCTCGCCCGCTATGATGTCGACGCCGTCCTGCCCTCGACCGAGCTCAACGCCACCCTAGCCCACCTCGGCGCCACCACCGACAAGAACACCGTCTTCGCCATTGCCGACCGCGTCGCGCCCCACGTCACCTTCTTGGGTTTCGACGACAAGAACTTCGACATCCTCGGCGAGGCCGTCGACGAGTGCCGCGTTGTCAAGGACGAGTACGAGATCGCCCTCATCCGCAAGGCCAACATGGTCAGCGAGGCGGCCCACCAGACCGTCATGCGCCACGTCCGCGCCGCCAAGAACGAGTACGAGCTCGAGGGTCTGTTCCTGGGCGAGTGCTACAAGAAGAACGCCAAGTTCCAGGCCTACCCCAGCATCGTCGCCAGCGGGCGCTCGGCCGCCACGCTGCACTACGTGCACAACAACAAGGAGATGCCCGGCAAGGATCTGCTGCTGCTGGACGCGGGCTGCGAGTGGAAGCTGTACGCCTCGGATATTGTGAGTTTGCATTGATGCCCCCCGTTGGCTGTTAGTTGGGAAAGCTGAACGCAAGGCAAATTCGACTAACACACCCCCAGACGAGGACCTTCCCCATTTCGGGCAAGTTCACCAAGGAGTCACGTGCCATCTATGATATCGTCCTCAAGATGCAGCTGGACTGCATCGCCATGCTCAAGGAGGGTGTGGCCTGGGACGATGTCCACCTGCTGGCCCACAAGATCCTCATCGACGGCCTGCTGGCCCTCGGCGTCCTCAAGGGCGACAAAGACGAGATCCTCAAGTCCCGCACGAGCGCCGCCTTCCTGCCCCACGGTTTGGGACACTACCTGGGCATGGACACGCATGACACGGGCGGCCACCCCAACTACGCGGACCCGGACCCCCTGTTCCGCTTCCTGCGGGTGCGGCGCAACCTGCCGGCGGGCAGCGTCATCACCGTTGAGCCTGGTGTAAGTCATTTTTCTCCCTTCTTGGCAAGTGATGCATCCAGAAATACTAAAGTGGTGGCCATTAGATCTACTTCTGCGACTTCATTATCCGCCCATACCTGAAGGACCCCAAGCATGCGCAGTACATCGATGAGAAGGTCCTCGACAGGTACTGGGATGTTGGTGGTGTTCGGTAAGTCTGTTGCTTGCGCATTGATTTGTTTAGAGTGTTCTACTAACCAAGCGGGTCTACAGCATTGAGGACAACCTCCTGGTCACCAAGGACGGCAGCGTGAACCTGACCGAGTGCCCCAAGGACCCAGAGGAGCTGGAGAAGATTATCACGCAAGCCTAGAGTGCCGTGTACGGTTGATTGGCCATGTGCGTTTGCACGAATATCTAGTAAGCGTGTCAGGGGTTTGATTCGCGCGGCGTTTTTGATACCTTGAGTCATGACTAGTATTTGCATTATCTAAATGTCTTAACGTCTTCGAACCATACGCTGCCATGCAATCAACTCTATTCATAATTATCCAGACCAGCCGCTTAGGCATTCGCCAACGTGAGTGAGTCCCACCAAAAGTCGTAAATGTTTCATTTCTTCGTTCCACCGCTGCCCTCAAGACTATATTACACCGACATTTTCATGGCGATGGACTTGTGCGGGTCGTACCCCTGAATGCCAAAATCCTCGACCTTCCAGCCGTCGATGCTGCCGTTCTTCTCCTTGGCGATCTCCAGCCGGGGGAACTCGCGGGGCTCACGCTCCAGCTGGGTCCGTAACGCGTCGACGTGATCGACGTAGACGTGGGCGTCGCCCATGACGTGCGTCAGGCTGCCGGGCACCAGGTCACAGACATGGGCCAGCATGTGGGTCAGGAGCGCGTAGCTGGCGATGTTGAAGGGGACGCCGAGGCCCATGTCGCAGGAGCGCTGGTAGAGCTGGCAGTGCAGGTGGCCCTTTGTCTTCTCTTGTCCTTCTTGTTCTACTTCCTGTTTTTCTGACGACGCGCCGTCCCGGCTGTTGCGCGGGTACGAGACGTAAAACTGGGCAAACATGTGGCAGGGCGGCAGCACCATCTCCTTCATGGCCTTGGGGTTCCAGGCGCTGAGGATGATGCGGCGGTCGTAGGGGTTGTGGCGCAGCTTGTGCACGATCTCGGCGAGCTGGTCGACGCCCTGCCCGCTGTAGTCAGTGTCGCAGTCCACATAGTCGGCGCCGAAGTGGCGCCACTGGAAGCCGTAGACGGGGCCCAGGTCGCCCTCGGCGCGGTGGGTCAGGCCCAGGTTGTCGAGGAACTCGCGCGAGCCGTTGCCATCCCAGATCTTGATCCCAGCCTCGCTCAGGGGCTTCGACGAGGTTGAGCCCGAGATGAACCACAGGAGCTCGGCGATGACGGCGCGCGTGAAGACGCGCTTCGTGGTCAGGAGGGGCAGGATCGGTTGCGGGTCTGCGGACGCGGCATCGGGGGAGGCGGGGGCGTGGAGGGCGAATTTCAGTGGCCGCGGCGCGAAGATGGAATATGTGCCTGTGCCGGTCCTGGAGATTGGGAGTGGCTTGTTAGTTGCTGATGTTCTCCTTTTTCTTTCCGTTTGCCGGCATGGGAGAGGGGGGAATGGAGGGAAGGGCATTATACCTGTCGGGGCGGCGTTCGCCGTGATCCAGGATCTCGCGGACGAGATCGAGGTATTGGTATTCCTCATGTGTCCTGGGGTTCGTGGAGCCCATCGTGGAGTCTAATTGAGTCTGTGGCAGATTCGTGTCTTGTTTCGTTGGGGGTTGTATGGTTGTGGTGACGGGGCATAAAAACGAGGAAAAAGTAAAGTGATTTCAATTAAAGGAGCGCGACGTGACGCGCAGTTAAGGGAGGGCAGCGCGTTGAGGGGCCGCTAATGCATGGAGGGGCGGAGGGGTTCCTGGTTTCTTTAGCGCTGATGGCGCTATTCTCATTATTCTCTAGTGGGAACAGTGGGAACAGTGGGAACAGTGGGAGTCCGCTGGGATGACAGGAGGCTTTGGGAGACTTCAGACAGAGACAGAGACAGAGACCTAACGGCTGGGGCAAACTCGTCTGATGCTTGCCTCTGCTTAATTGAACGTCGCTGGTGGAGATTGTAGATGCAAGACAGCACTCAGTATCGACCTGTAGCTTTCTATCTGCGTCGTAGGCGATGCAATCATCTAGCAGTTTTGGGGCAACATACCTCCGAGGACTATCGATAGATGACCGTATTACCTTGATCAGATTCTAAAAATGCACTTCTCGCTATGCTGTACAATATTTGGTTGGGTATCCATATACATTAACAAAAGACTATATAAACATGCCGAAATATACATACTCAAGCACCCACGCACCACGCTCAGCGCAGTGCCTCCTTGACCCCCTCCCGGGCCCGCCGCAGCCCGCCCGCCAGCGACTTGCCAACTCTCTTGGAGCCGGACTTGACCAAGGGGCTCCACTGGATCGGCTGGGGCAGGGGCTCGCAGCCGTGGGGGCACGGCTCGTCGAGGTGCGCCCGGAGCGACTGCGCCACGAAGGGGTCGAGGTCCTTGACGTCGCCGCAGTGCTGGTGCCGCCGTGACGACCACTGGTCGAACCGCGCGCAGTACTGCGTGATGGGCTTCATGGCCGCGTGCGTCCGGCACGGGTACCAGATCGTCTGCTCAATGCACATAGTGGCGACTGTCTACTTGGCTCTGCTCTTCTTGAATCCAACGACTGGCCAAAGTGAAGAAGAATGGAAACGGAAACTACGTAGCGTGGAATGGTATTCAATCCCCTGATGAAAGAGACGTGCGGGTTGTCTTCGATGCCACAGTAGGTCAGAATGCAATTGTGTGCTGGAAGATGCTGCCATTTAATATGTTGAATGCGCTTTGTAGAATACCGAACTCGAATTCTCAAAGCGCTCTCGGGAACAAGGCCGCATTGTGTCCAGGCGAACAAGCCCTCGCGACGAAGCACATTGTATGCTCGGATACGCAAAGCACGAATTGTACTTCTTCTACGTCATCCGGTCTAGGGGGTTTGGTTGCTAAGAATGGGCCATGGAAGACCGGCTTGTTGGACTCTGCCACTGGAATTCGATTTCACTGGCTAAGATGCGCTTATTCCATAGCGGCAGCAACCGCTCTTCGTCACCTGAAGACCAACAGCAATTGCCCCAGTCGCACTGAGCCTACAGTTCGCGCAAGAGGTGAACATTGGCCAGAGACCGTTCGAGTGCACTTGTCCTCGTATCGGTCGCTGGACTCTTGCTCCTCTGTCTTTTGTAGCGCTCACCGCTCTGGATGCTACGAGGTAAGCCGCACGCGCATATACGACGATAGCCCGCGATGGAGGAGACGCTTGGTGCTCAAACCAATGGAGCAGGAGGTGACAGACGCGCTTGTTTTCTTTTTCGTCCCGTCGCTGGGCAGAGCACGAGAGCCATGAATGAATGAATGAATGTTTGCTTCGCTTATAAGCTGGACGGTGGTGGCGTCGTTGATCTCCCCGATGCTAACCCAGAGCTAAAGCAAGCCACGCCTGTCTCATACCGAATCCTGCATTGGCGACTGGGCAGGTCTTGGGAGGTGAGGCCGGAAGAGGAAATCTGGGAGCTGCCCGAAATGCAGAACGGGAGCCGCATCTGCAATGCACATTCACCATAATCCAACGACCAAAGGACGACCAGAGTGCTGAAGAATAAGAGGCATACACGGGAACTTATGCATGCGCCTCTCATTGCTTGCATACCGCCGTTAGAGAAATGCTCGATCTTCTCTGGTTCTTTCTGTGCCTGAAATACTTGCATGTAATATGTACATGTTTGGGTTGGCTGTCGCTGATATGATATGTCCAAGATCCTCCAAGATCCTCTGAGCTGGCCAGAAGGAAGCCACGACAACTAACAAGACGCTGTCGGTCCCGGCAGTCATGTCGCCCGAGTTGCCGACTTGTTCTTGTCGACACCAACTGGTCTGCCAAGTCATTACCGACCCGGAGACTGGTGGCTTCTTTGCCGCCCAGTCCTGCACGCTGCCGGTTGGCAGACAAATCCCCGACTCGGCACCTCGCTTGGCACTCGAACTGTCTGCACATCTCATTTTTACTGCACAGGGAGAACACCGCAAACATTTCAAGCCCCGAGATTTCCGACGCAATTGGATTGGATACCTGTTCACTTCTGTTTAGCTCCATTCTCGGCAATCTCTCCTTCGCACAGTCGCTGGGATCAACCACGCAATTTCGGCGCCATGTCTATCGGCTAGCCAAAGGCAGCTTCACCAACGACAAAGTCAAAGCTGCCCAAGCCTCAAGCCTCATGGCTAGCACAAATTTCCATGCTTCTTCTATTCCAACTGGCCGGTTACGCTACCATGACACGACCGATGTCGCGGCAACTTGCGAAGCCTTGTCCAATGCAACATCTAGGCGCAGAGCCAAGATTCCCCATGTCCGGAGTGTATATTCAAAACATGATATCACGTCGGTCCCGAAGAAGCTGCTTAGAATAGCTATCCAGCCCCCAGCCCCCAGCCCCCAGCCCCCAGCCTGCACCAATGCAGCAGTTCTGCTGCACATGTATGCAACATCTCGTCTGGGTATGCAATGGCGTATGCCATCTAGCGTCACATCACCGTTCGTATCCCAACAGGTCGGTTTCTGCCACCGTTTACTATTGCCCACATATTCAAGTCGACATCAGCTATCATCCTCGGGTCTGAGAGAGGAAAAGAGAGAGACAGGAAGAGATCTGGAAAGCTGGGAAGCTCAGAGCCGAGACGGCTAGATCAGTGCTCGATCACAAGCGACAGACCCTCGACTGCCCAGCGTCCTCCGCAATATACTTGCGGCAGGATTTGCTGAGTGTCCAGAGTTGGCCCGATGGAAATCTTGTGCCAAGATGCCGATGCCTAAAGTCGCAGTCTGGCGGCTCCTATCTCCTGCTTTGGCCTTGCTTTCTAAGCAGCCTTCCACCGGCGGCGAGTCGCTTGGCCCGGGTCAACCTGGTCTTTCCTACGACATCCCAGGGCATAGTATGCTTGTTTCAAGTGACAAGTTGACACCCGCCCCCGCCATGGCTCCAGAAGGATGACTAGCCTGCCCGCTGACTTCATCGTGCCAGGGCCCATGTCCAACGACAGGGCCATGCCGGCTAACAGACGCCCGATGCTCTGGGCAACAAGCGCGCCTCCTCTCTGTGGCTCTCGTACAGCTACCTGTGCCTCACAGTCATCCCCTACCCTACGTGGCCCAAGGTTGGCTACAGTACGTCTCGTCTTGGCCCATGCTGTCGGCGCGCCTCTACTCGCCGCCTCGCCCTTCGCTTTGGTATACATAAGTGCGAAAGAGAGGGGGGGTTGTCGAAACTCTTCCATTTTATCATAAACCTATGCACCCCAGGGCTCTATTGCCTTTTTGCTTCCTGTCTCGGACTTCTTTCATTGCCGATCCTACGCTCGTTCCATGTGGTCTTGCCTCTTCTCCTAAGACTCCAGCTATTCCGTCTGTTGTTGTCATTCTTTCTTTGTTGTCGTATCGTATTTTGGCGTATTGTTATTATCGAAGCTCGAGGATAGAACAGGCAGGTCTATCTCACCCGCTTCTGTTGGACAGACGTTTTATTAGGGCCGTTGATCCAACACACTGAGGGCATCATGGCCGCTGGACCCGTTTTTGCCATTGTCGTCTTGTTGCTTTACGTTGCATACCTCAAGAAGAAGGAGCATGATCGCAACAAGATCCCACCTGGTGCTCGGCCTCTACCCGGCCCCAAGGGTAAGTGATGTTGGTCTCAGTTTTCGATGTCGATGCCAGGCTCTACTCCTCCGCGCCCCTGCTCCTCTGCTCCTCTACCCATACTAACGGAACATCGTCAGGCCTTCCCTTCATAGGTCGCATACACGATGTCCCCGCCGAGAAGACCTGGCTCAAGTTTTACGAATGGGCCAAGGAGTACGGCCCCATCTACCAGATGGAGATTTTCGGCTCGGTCCACGTATGGATCTCGTCCGAGGCCATTGCTCACGACTTGTTATCGCGGCGGGCCCTGATCTACTCGGATCGTCCCATGATCCCCAACTTGCCCAACAACCGAACCGGCGGAGAGTATCTTGCTCTGCATGGTCGTAATGGTAGGCATTCTCCAACAACAGTTCTCCCCTTGGGAGCTCCTCAAGTCTCACCAGTCACTCACACACGTTTTAGACACATGGAAGAGGCAACGGAAACTGGCTCAACATCTCATGGCCCAGTCCGCCAACGCCTCGTTACACAACTACCCCTCCAAGGAACGCGACCGCTTCCTGCACCTGCTATACAAGGACGCCTCGCAGTACCGCGAGTACATCGAGCAGTTCACCGCGCGGACCGTGTCGCGCCTCTCGTGGGGGAGCCCGCACCCCGCCAACCTGCTGCGCGAGACCACCTTCGGCCTGCTCGAGACCATATCCCCCTCGGGCGCGCTGCCCAACGTCATCTCATGGCTCATGCACGTGCCCTACTGCCTGTCGCCGTGGAAGCAGAAGGAGCACGCCCGGCACGAGATCGAGGCCGGCCTGTTCAAGAGCAGCGTGAAGTACGTGCGCGACGCCGTCGGCAACGGCACCGCCGACCCCTCCTTCGTCCGCACCTTTATCGACACCCTGACCAAGCCCGGCGACGAGGCCAAGTGGGGCGAGGAGGGCGAGGCCACCTACGTCGTGGGCCAGATGGCCATCGCCGGCGCCCTAACTATCGGCAGCCCCATCCAGAGCTTCCTGCTGGCCATGCTGCACTTCCCCGAGTGGCAGCACAAGCTGCAACAGGAGATTGACGACGTGTGTCCCGGCCGGTGCCCCGAGTGGGATGACCGCGAGAAGATGCCGTTGCTGCGGGCTATTGTCAAGGAGGTCATCCGATGGCGCCCGCCCGTCCCTACTGGTGAGCATCTTCTCTTCTTGTTTTTTTACGAGCTGCATCAACTGGAAATCTCTATCTGATCTAACATCCATCGCACAGGCATCCCGCATGCTGTGGAAAAGGATGACATCTACAATGGCTACTTCATCCCGGCAGGCGCTACGATTCACGCATTAGAATGGTAAGTGAACGCATCACTTTGGGATGATTCTTCTTTTCTTCTCATACACGTTGCTGTCGTTGCGTTCCACCCAATCTGCCAATCCTCCTTCTTCCTCTTCGAAAGGAACGACACGTGTTTGTCACAAGCACGTGTCGTGCACTTTTTGACGTCGCAATAAACTCCCGGACATCCGAAGCGCAAACGCAGAGTTTTCTAGTCTATCCTTTGAGATATCAAAGCTAACCAACTTCAGGGGCATCACCCGCGACGAAGCCACGTACCCGGACCCCGAGACATTCAACCCGGCCCGGTGGCTCGAGCCTCAGTACCCGACCTACAAGGAGCCCCTGACCATGCACCCCAACCTGAACGGCTTCTCGCAGTTCGGCTTCGGCCGGCGCACGTGCCAGGGCGTCCCCATCGTGGAGATGGATCTCTTTCTCGCCATGGGCGGCATGGCCTGGGCCTTCGTCATCCAGAAGAAGCGCAAGGCCGACGGCACCGAGGTCCCCGTCCACTGGAACGACTTCACGCCCCTGCTCATCGCCAAGCCCTCGCCCTTCGAGTTCGACCTCGTCCCCCGCCACGGCGAGGCCACGGCCCGCGTCCTGCGCGGCATGTGGGAGACGGGCAAGGGTGAGGACGACGAGGAGCTGGAGCGCGCCGTCGAGCTCGACCGCAAGATCAACGAAGACCGCCGCCGCGAGGCCATCGAGCGGGCGACGGCGGCCGCGGCCGCGGCACGCAAAGAGAAGGAGCAGGAAAGCGTTGTCGAGGATGACGATGCCTGCTCCGTAGGGGGCAGCGACACGTCGGGCGGCAGTCTGCTGTTGGCGCCCGGGGTCACGCCCAAGACGGCCAGCTCGTTAAGCAGTACGTCGAGCGTGAGCGATTTCCCGCAGCTTCGGGCAGATGCGGATATCTGGTCATAGCAAGAGGGAAAGAGAGGAAGTTATTGATTGAGCTGAAAAGGATAGACCAAGATAGAGAGAAGAGAGACGGGTAGAAATTAAAGCATAGGATGAATGCTGTCTCTTTTTATTCGAGACGGAGGAGGGAGGGGAGGAGCTCATACAGGGAGGAGTGGGAAGGCGCGAGAACAAAGTCCAGGATCTTGATCTGATTACCTTGCATGATACACCCCTTACTACTGCGATGCTGAAGTCGGTAGAATGTGCGATTTTCTTTCTACTACTCAATATAATCATCTCACTTTTCTGCGCAATGCTCGTCACGTCTTCCTAAGCCTCTCATAATAGAAAGTCGTTGACTGTATGCATCTTCCTCCATGTTTCATACTAGAAACTACATTGATCCTTATGGACGATGAGTATCAATAGATATCTGATCCTAAGTTAATTTCTTTCTACTCCTGTTCAAAAGTAACATGAAGACAACGTAAACAGCAAGTCCACATCCCCAGGCGAATCCCTCCTCCCAAATCACCTGCGAGTAAGCCGCACCTCCAGCCCCCGGTTGTACGCCACCCCGCCGGCCACGATATACTTGCCCTCGGCGACCAGCTCCAGGTCGTAGCGCCGCACTACCTGCGGCAGCAGCTTCCACATCTCCATGGCCGCGATCTCCTTGCCCAGGCACACGCGAGGCCCCAGGCCGAACACGAATTGCGAGGCCTCCATCGCGGCGGCCCTCGCGTCGTCGCACTCCAGCCACCGCTCCGGTCGGTACGTCTCCGGGTCCGGCGCGTACAGGGCCGGGTCCCGCTGCACCACGTACGCGAAGCTCGTCACCTCGGTCCCGGGCGGCACGAGGACGCCGTCGATGGTCTTGGCCTGGGCGGCAGTAACGATGGGGCGGCCGCTGCGGCCTGACTTGGAAGACGGGGGTGATGAAGAAGAGGGGGTGATACGCCCGAAGAGGTTCGCGGCCGGCGGGTTCAGACGCAGGGACTCCTTGATGCAGGCGCCGAAGTAGGGCAGGTGGCGGCGAGACTCCTCGTACGTGATCGGGTCGCTCAGCTGCCCGGCGAGCTCGGCCGCTTCGATCTCCGCGCGGGCCTTGGCCAGTACTCTACCGCCGTCTTGGACCAACAGGAAACGCAGGGTGCTGCTCAGGGCGGTGGCGGTGGTGTCGGCACCGGCTTGGATTAGCAAAGTGACATGGGCGCGCTTCTCGATGGGGGAGAGAGGGGCACCGGAGTCATAGCGGGCGTCGAGGCAGCTGTTAGATGTTAGTTAGCGAGCGACAGGACACACACTCAACTTCAATAATCTCTTGTTTCCCATGTTCCCAAGCTCGGCGCATGTGCCAAAAGAGAGAAGGAGAACAGCTTACTACTGCAAAAGATCCGGCCGCTCCATGTGGTACGCCTTGCCCTCGGCGGCCATCTTGGCCTCGCGCTGGCTGACCTGCCGATCGGCCTGCGCGTACAAGTAGCCCATGCCGCTCTCCTCGTTGCCGACCGGGAGGAAGAAGCCGGACAGCCAGTCGTTGCCCAGGACGTTACGCCGGAACCACCGCCAGCGGCATACGATGCCGAAGAAATCGAGCCCTCCGCGCCACGATTCCAAGATCCGGCGCTCGTCGCGGCTGTTCCTGACGAAGCCCCAGGGCTCCGAGAAGGAGACCATGGTCATGATGTCGGCGGCGAACTCCCTGTATACATGTGTGGATCAATATTGGGGTTCTGACGTGAAGTTGAATCGGGGCTGTGAGGGGGCAAGAGAGACTCACGCCAATTTGTCCGAAAGCACAACGACCTCTTTTCGTTGGGCGAATTCCGTCATCTTCTTCTCGAAGAGCCGGATCAGGTCGTCGACGCGGTACTCCACGTTGTTCTTGAGATATCCGATCGACCACTGGACGATGGCTTAGACGTCTGTTTTGAAAAAAAAAACGAGAAAAAAGGGAGATCCATAATACACCCTCTCCTGTTACCATCGTTCAACTTACGTGCGTGCCGCCCAAGGCTTTTCGCAACTTTCTGTGGACCTCGCCGTCGCGCGTCGAGAAAAGATGCGGCGGTCCCAAGGCCCCGGTACCGTATAGTTCCATCTTGGTGTTGATGTCAGGGTCCCAGTAGATGTCCTTCAATGCCGACGGCCGGGGAAAGAGCAGAATGGTCGGGGCGATCCGGATAGGGGTATCCGCTGCCGGAGAGATCCGTCAGTTTCGGGAAGGTTCTGATTGATGGGGTGTGTGTTTGCGCTTGATTCAACCTACTTCCATACTTCTTCGTCAAGCTGAGCAGCCATTCCGGCTCCATCCTCCGCCACGAGATGAAGGCCGACGTCATCGAGGTGGCTGCTAGGTACCACGGCCCGGGGAACTGCGAAAGGGGGTGCAGGTACACATTGCAGATCGTTCGCACGGCTGCGGCAGAAATGGCGCCGACGAGTAGCAGCCCGAGGACATGGTACCACGAGAGATCATGAAGCGACAAGATTGACATGGTCACACTGGCGAAACAAGCTGCTCTGGGGTTGGTAGTGTTTGGCGTTGCAAAGCCCTGAGACAACTACCTCTCAACGATGAGGGACGGAGACCGAGAGCGAGTGCCGGCTTTCAAGAAGGGAGGAGGCAGGCTATATATGCACATCCTCGCGTCTTGGAATGACTTCATGATTGCGAGAGGCCAGGCCAGCGGGGTACCATACCATGCCATGCAGCCCATCTACCAAATAATTAAACGAATAATGCATCTGCCTCTGCAATGCCACGGCCCGAACCTATCAGGAGTCCCAGGTTTGCCGATTCGATCATCCCCAAGAACGCTGAATGGTTCGACTGCCGAAGATCTACCCCATGTTTGGGGAACCCGATGCAACATCAAAGGCACGGCGGTCCCGAGCAGGAAAAAGCCTAGGCTCGCCTGCCGTTGATTTCTCTGATTGGGCGATGCTGTCGGAAGCTGTCGCGTGATATTGCAACGCCGGCATGTTACTTGCTTATTGTAATAGGGGCGGGCAAGTGTCATCATATCGGCTGCATCGTCGCCAGCAGAGAAAGGGATTTCAACATAGCTAGATCAATGAAATAATCATCTTCTGATTCAAAGAGCTGTATAGTACACCATGAAAAAGAAAAAGGGTATGCAGAACATGAAGCCAACAAAGCCGCCCTACCTCTCCAGCCCAGCCCAGCCCAGCCAAGCAAGAGCGGTGGAACGGATGCCAAGCCCTAGCCATGAAAAATAAAAAACTCCAGGAGATGCAAGTGTACACCAAATTCTCATCTTTTCATTAGTAGTCATCCCCTTGTCCTTCCCCTTTCTTCCCGTATCTCGTGACCTTCATCTTCCACTTAATTAAAGGAACTTTTTCCTTCTCAAGCGTCCCAAGTTAATGTAAGTCATCAAAGCTCCCGACTCCGCTCCGGCTGCATCGACGGAATCGTGGACAAGTGGTTGTGCAGCCTCTGCGCATGCTCTTCGTGATGCATGCCCGTCTCCGTATCCAGCGGGTCCACGCCCTCGCCCTCGGTGCTGTGGCGCCGGCTCTGTGCCCGGCTGTGGTTAGCGCTGGCCACGCGGCTGTGCGCGCGCTCGGCGGCGTGTCGGCTGGCGTAGTACGAGCTGCGCCGGCTGCTGGGGCCGAACCGGTCGCGTCCCATGCCCGGGCGCGTGGGTGTCTTAGTCCCCGAAGGCGTCGCGGCGCCCGAGTGGTACGCGGCGGGCGTGGCCGTGCCCGAGCGATGGGCGGGCGTGTGCATTTCGGACGAGTCGGCCACGTCGTAGGTGTCGAAAGCATCATTGGCTGTGGCTGCCGCTGCCGCACGCGAGGGTCGGCGTGAGGCACCAGCACCGCCAGTGCTGGCGTGGGAGTGGGACCGGACGAGACTGAGGCGACGTCCCTGGTACTCTTCGGTGCCGGACGCCAAGCTCTGAGCGAAGGGTGAGCGTTTGCGCAGCGCGGGGCCCTTCCAGTAGATGATGTAGACAGCGGCGACCAAGATGAACGAGATGCAGAACAGGATGGTCGAGGCGTAGGGCAGATTCATGCCCTTCTCGCGGCCAATGTTGGAGTAGAAAGGCGTTGCGGGCACCGTCAGCACACCGGCCAGGAAATCACGAGCCCAGCCGTTGCCACCCGTGGCCGAGGCCGAGTAAGGTCCGTAGGCGCAGATCATGTAGTCGATCGTGGCCATGTAGATGGCGTAGTTGGCAATACCGATGATGCCGCTGCCAAACATGGTGCCGATCCAGTGCAGCGGCGGGCCCGTGCTGGTCCAGGCGAAGATGATGAGGCCGATGGGCAGGCAGGGCGCCAGGAACAGAAGCCACTTGAGTCGCGACTCGTACTGGGCATGCTCGTCGTCGGGGTTGCGGGCGCGGGCGCGCTTGTTCCGCCTGATGGCCGGGAGGAAAGACAGCCAGGCGATGACGTAGCCGATGCCAATGGGGATGAAGGACAGGCCGATCTGGGAGGCGCTGAAGCCCCACTGCTTGTACACGAGGGCGAAGGACTGGATCTGCATGAAGATCAGAGCGTCGGCGAAACCAGAGAGCAGCGACAACACCAAGACGATGGGCTCAGTCAGGAACATGCGGAAGGGCCGCAGCCAGGTGTAGATGAGCTCCTTGACGGTGAAGCGGTCCCAGAAGGACTCGATCTCGTCGGGGCCGTAGCAGTTGGGGTCCTCGCCCGTCTTTCTGCGCTTCTTGGCGATCTTGTCGAGCATAATGGTGGTGCGGGTCTCGGGCACCGTCAGCAGGTGGAGGGCCTGCACGAAGACGCCAAAGATGAGCTGAATCCAGATGGTCCAGCGCCAGTGGAGGTACTGCTCGACGAAGCCGCCGATGATGGGGCCCAGAATGGAGCCGCCGACGGACGAGAAGACAATGTAGGCGACGGCATATTGCTGGTGGTCGCCGTCAAACATATCGGCAATCATACCCAAGGTGACACTGCCACCCGCTGACGACAGACCACCGAGGCAACGACCGACAATGACACTGGCAAAATTGGGGGCCAGGGCGACGGGCAGACAGAAGACGTTGACCAGGAAGAGCGAGGCCTGGAGCACGGGCTTGCGGCCAAACTCCTCGGACCAGGGGGCCCAGAGCTCGCAGCCGAAGGCGTAGAAGATGAGGAAGACGGCGGCTCCGGCGCGGGCGGCCTGCTCGCTGACGCCAAATTCCTCGGAGATGCCGCCGAGGCCATTGGAATAGAGCGACGTGTTGAAGTTCATCGAGGTCTGGACGAGGAAGATGACGGTCAGGATCCACCACTTGTACCACTCCGGGAACGCGTAGCCGAGCTGGTCCTCGACCTCGTCTTCTTTGAGCTCGCGCTTGCCCGTGCCGGCAGCGGCTTTTTCCTTCTCGAGGCGCTCATTCCGGGCGCCGACGGTCTCGTTGGCAGGCTTCAGCGGGCCCGCGTGCTCCTTGGTATCGTCGACGCCATTGTGGTTGGTGTTGCCGTTGAACTGACCATTGGTCGACGACTCGGACCCGAAAGTGGTCTTTTCGCTGTCGGTGGGAGCCACCATGGTCTCGGTATTTCCAGGGACAGCAGCAGTTGGTTAGTAGCAAAGCGGACTACCGCATAAGTGCTATGGGGTGGGTGAGTGGTGGTGTGGGAAGAATGCTGTCAAGTCGCAGTAATAACTAAGACACAAGACACAACCACGGTTGTTTTTCCTTTTCTAAGGGGGGTTCCCCAGATTTAAGTATTTTGGGGACGAGGAACCGACTGCGGAGAGAGGCCGAGGCAGTTCGTTTTAGTTGGTACATGCAATATGAGCTATGAGCAATAAGAAAAACGTGTAATGAGAAAACCGGGGGTGAGAGTCGTGATATGGGTCGGTCTAACGTATGAGAGAAGGGGACGAGTAGCAGAAGGCCAAGGCTCTGTGTGGGATGTGGGATGTGGGATGTGGGAACCGTCCATCTGGTATGCAACCTACAACATAGGCTACATACAGTCCATGGTGGTTGCTGCTGCTGCTGCTACTACCTAGACTTGGTTGTAGTAGTCGTAGTACGTAGTAGTACCACTTACAGTAGCATGCGTGTGGTGCGGGAAGGCTTGGACTCGCAAGGGCGCGAAAGTCGCGAAAAGGACGGGCTCATCACGTCATAGGCAAGTAAGAAACAAGGGATTGACGAAGCAACACTCACTTGCAGCAGCTTCCAGTGGCAGTGGTGAGTGGTGGATGTACTTGCCGCACGATGAGATACATGATACATGCGTAATAGATAGACCAGTTCCTTCCCCGGCAGGCATATCTTACACGCACCTTGACCTTGAAATGTCAATCACCTGCTCAGCTTCCCCGTCAGGTCGAGGTCAGGGCCACGGATGAGCAGGCAGGCCATGATGAGTACGAGGGAGGATACGGATGAGATGAGATGAGATAGACGCATGCAGAGTGAGCGCAAATGCAATGCCACTGTCGATCCTGTTGAGTCTGTTGTGGCCTTAGCTGTGGTGGTTCTGCTGCTGCCGCTTCTCACGTAACGTATTCTTTAACGCCGCATTCGACATGGTACATGTGCAGAGAGCAGTTGCAGGTAGGCAAAGCAGAGACCGGAAGCGTATGTACAGACAGGTAAGACAGAGATTTGAGCATCGAAAGTTGCGTCTCTAATCGGGCCATTTCCTCCATTTCCTCCAGGATCCCGGAGAGTCTGAGCCAGAGGAAAGCAGGGGGGGACCCGCAATGACGCAGATTCCGCGATCCGACTCTGTGGGGAATCCGACTGGGGGAAAAGACAGAAGACAGTGAGAGAGAGAGAGAGAGAGAGAAACTAAGTAAGGGTGTGACTAGCATCAAGGAGATAGAGAAGCGGAAGCAGGGAGCGGCACCCAAGTACTACTAAGCTAGCCACTTACTTAGTAGTTAGTAGCCAGTGCTGCTAGGCTGTTGATTGACAGAATGGAGTCGAGTTAGCCAAGAAGCTACAAAGTCATAGCAGCCCGTGTCATGTCATGGTTTTCTTTCCGGCTGGTTGGTGCTACTCAATTACACTTGTTGATGGATTGCAACTGCTAGGCATCTATCTGGGCATCTGGGCATCTATCTGGGCATCTCTTGGAAGACGGGAACCAAGGCTTGGATGGGAGATCCGGGATACTTGGCTTCTCACATAAGCCTTTTCTGTTTTCCAGTACTGACATCAATGAATGCAATGACAGGAGAGTTGTGTCGCGTCGCACAGGTAAGGGTAAGTGTCGACCGCTGACCGTAAATCGATGCGTATACAGAAAATGCGGAAGATGGGAGCCAAACAATGTCAACGTCATCCAACTCAGTCCGTCACGCGACAGGCAGATTGAGCCATTGGCCATCCCGTCCATCCTTTTGGGAATACCTAGCAGTCGAGCGAGCCCTCGTCGTACGGGTGTGGTGGTCGCACAAAGATTTCTGTATTTCGCGTCCAAAAACACAGCATCGTTCAAGAATGATATCATCGTACATGAAATTGCCGGTGGATACTGGGTATCATGCCAGAAACGAACGAAGGAGAGAGAGAGAGAGAAAAAAAAACGAGAGAGGGTTAGAGAGGGTTTAAACAGCCAGCCCAGTCAGGCGTTTATTTCCCTTATTTCCTGCCTGCCTGACAGAGCCTCCCCCCACTAGAAGCACTGGACTTGGGCTCACTTACAGAACCAAGAGCCCACTGTTTCCCTGTCTTTTTCGGGGAGTTTTCCCCAGTTCGTGAACAACTTGACCGCACAAAGGTCCAACCCATGGGGGGGACGAGGAGAAGCCGGGGATGCCGGCGCATTCTCGGTCCCTTTGTCGCTTCACATCAGTCGACCATCGATCGCCGCTCGCTCAACAACTTTATCCTTCGCATTCAGCAATCAGCATTCAGTGCAGAAATCAAACATGCCGAAATGTCAAATGCCATTTCGCTCGGCACTTTCCCATCCAACCATCAAATTCAAATCCATGTCTGATATCTTCTTCATCTCCAAGCCCCCCCCCCTGACCAAGCGGTCCAATCTGCGTCTCTGCTCACTTGGAGGCAAAAAGCCAAGAGCAGCCGCAAAAAAGCTTAGATCGCCTTGGCTTTGCGAAGAGAAATCCTCATCTCCCATTGCTCCCCGGGCTAGTTTGACGGGTTGGCTGATCACCACATCGTCCCGGCCTTGGCGTCCTGGTAGCCCTGGTAGCCCTGGTAGTCCTGGTGGTTGGTTGGTTGGTTGGTGGCTGGCAAGGAGCTGGATCCCTGGTCAGTGGCCACCAACGCGGTAGGGTAGCTTAGCCTGTATGTAACCCAACTGATGCTACTGCCACCATTTACGTAAATCGTTCGGCTACTTACTGCTTGATGCTTCTTCAAACCAGAAGGAAATCTTGCAGACTCTTTCCAACCCGTGAAGAATGCTGATTGTGTGTGGATTACAAATGCGTCGCGTTTGGACCTTGCATACGTTTTATAAAAGCTTACAGTCAATTGCACATCAAGAGTATTCAATAGGGTGAATGCCATTCCATACAGCACGTGCCCGTCACAAAGACACAGTATAGGATGAGATCGTACGTGTATGGAAAATTATTCGTGATTTGGGATGACTATGGATGGCCCAAAATACAATTGGTGTGCTCTTTCCTCTCTCCTTCTCGCAAACTAGAAATTAGTCGACCATACCGTCTTGGCTATATGCTAAGCATGTAGGTTGGATTGGTAGTTAGGTTTCTTGTGTATGCACGCGCCGTTTTCTTCTTCTTCACTCTGCTCTGCTATGCTGCTATACCTATAACAGCATGGCCTGCCTCCATCCATCCAGAAACGTGTGTAAAATAAAAAACAGAGATGGAAAATTGCATGTCATCGCTCGGGGGTATATATCAGTCAGTAAGTAATCGTGAAAAAGAGTGATGATCCGAAAAGCCGCCTTTCGTTCCGTTGGGTTGAAGCGTTGAAGCCATCAAAACAAAACAGCCTTCGTTCCCGTATCCCCGTCTTTTTCCCCAGCCTAGATGCCATTCCCATCCCCTCCAGTAGTAGTAGCAGCAGTAGTAGTCCCGTATTCCTCTCATCCTTGCATCATTACGGCACGTGTACCATATTCTCAGTCATGACGTGCATACATCATCCACTCTTCTTGTCTCGTGTTCGTTTATCCATGCACCCTCCAATCAGTTTCTTACATTGGACTTGATGTGCAACTTCTTCACAGCTCGTCTCTGATGTGGTCGACCGTCTCCTTGACATGTTCCGTCAAGGAGCTAGCCGTGTCAGCGACGTTGCTGGCCGCCGACGCGGCAGCTACCGAAGCTCCGCTGAGGGCGCTGGCGGCCGTGGCAGTGGCCGCACCGTATACACCCGCCAGGCGCGCAAACACGGACTCGGTCACAGTAGGCTCCTTGCCCACAATCAGCTCAGAAACCAACGAGCTCACGACAGAGTACTGGGCGGCCGCCGCTTCCGTGGCAGACCCGGCGTACTCTCCAGCGACCGAGTTGGCCGATGACAGAGAGTCGGCAGCCATACCGGTGGCCGAAGCAGCGTAGTCGCCAGCCTGAGAGGCGTAGTCGCCAGCGGCCGAGTACAAGTTCTCGTACCACGGCGTCGGAGTAGGGGCGCCGTAGACCTGAGAGCTGACTTGGCTGACGAGGAAATCCCAGTTGGCAGCCACCGAGTCGCCCGCTGACGACGCAGCATCACCCGCAGCCGACGCGGCCGCGGCCGCAGCTTCACTGGCCGCCGAAGCCACCGACGAGGCCGACTCGCCTGCGACAGATGCGATCGAGCTGGCGGTGTCTTGAACGTTGGTAGGGGTGGGCGTGGCCGTCATGGAGCTCACAGCCGTCGACGCCGCAGAGAGGAAATCGCTGTAGCGGGCATGCGCGAGTCCGAGGCCGGCGTAGTAGTTGTGCTTGGCCTGGTCAAGCATCTTGTTGGCGCGCTCCGACGGGGTGCTGGGCGTGGGCTCGGCGGCACCGATGACCACCTTGGCGTTCTCGAATTGCTCGCCGGCCCAGTTGACAGAGTCCTGGAGGTTTTGCTGGGCGATGGACTGGACTCTCTCCCAGTCGACCGAAGGCATCGTGGGCATGTCGGGCATCCACTTGGTCGTAGGCGTGCCGTAGATACCCTGGGAGGCGGCCGTCGCAGCGCTCTGGAGACGCGAGTTGGCAGTTGCGAGGGCGTCAAAATACCCTTGGGACACGGAGCTGAACATCTCCTCGTGAACAGGCTTGGGAGTACCGCTCACCTGCACCGAGACGGCAGACATGGCGCTCGCATACTTGTCCGCAGCTTGGGCGAGGGCGCTGGTGTAGGCTGCCTGTGCAGCCGACGAGACACTGGCGGCCGCATCGGTGGGGAGGGCAGACTTGACGTTGGACAGGAACGGCTCCGCGTTCTCGTCGTAGTCGTCCATGATGGGTTGTCTCGAGGGGGCGGATGCAGCCGCAGCGCCGAACATGGCGGACTTGACGCTGGGCGTAGGTGATCCGGCCGAAGAGCTGGGGTGGTCCGGAGAGGCAACGATAGATTCCTCGACCTGCTCGGGGCCGTCAACTACCTCAGGGGTGGGAAGAGGCTCGACAGGCTCGGCAGCATTCGTCTCGGCGGCGTTGGCCGACTTGGAAGATGAGAGGTCAGAGGCACTCTCGGTGGGCTCAGAAGCCATGCTCTCCATGGGAGGGACGGCCGAGGTCTCGGTATCGACTGCGTCACCCGATGCGGCGGCTTGGGATGGCTTGACACTCGACGCGGCTTCGTTGACGGCCTCACCAACGGATTCAACGCTCTCCTGGATCTTTCCGGCAGCCGAGTGCATAATGTCCTCAGCATCGCCAGCAGCCTCCTTCAGCGCCTCGGCGGCCTTCTGTTGCGCCGCCTCGGCCGCCAGCTTCATGGTGCTGGCGTCAAAGTCGTCAGTGTAGTCGCCGGCAATGGCCTTCCAGGCCGCCACCTGCTTCAGACTGCCGAGCTCCTGGGCCGCCTCGGCCGCCACGGCCATGCCCTCGTTCTCGATGTCTGCACCAGCGGTCTGAACCTTGGGAAGGCTGGGGTGGGTCGTCACCAAGACCTTGAGGTCGTCGGTCCACTCGTCGAGGCGCGCTCGCAGCTGGTGGTACTTTTGCCAGTCCTTGTAGGTGACGCCGTCCATCCACGCCCACTTCATGCCCAGCTTCTGGAGGGCGAGGTCGCGGATGCTCTCGAGAATGGTGATGTGCTCCTGGGCAATGGCGGTCACGGCCTCCTCGGTCTCCTCCTCGTACTTCTGGCGCCAGTTGCGGATCGCCTGGGCCTGGTCTCTAATCTTCAACCCGGATGTTCGCACGGCGGCGGCCACTTCTTCCTCGAGCTGAGCCGCGTCCGTCTTGGCGCCAGCGTCTCGGTGTTTCTCCAGGATGGTGAGGAGCGTCTTCTTGAGGTCGGCCAGCCCAGTCTTGACGGTCTCATCGAGCTTGGTCAGGTGAGACTTGCCGACCACGCCGGCTTCCTCCTGGATCAGTCGGTCGGCGATGTCCTGAACCCGCTCCTCGATCTCGTCGGCCGACTCCTCGGCAGCCTTGGTGAACTTTCCTTGCCACAGCTCGAGGTCCTCGGCGACCGTCTTGGCCGCGGCCGTGCGGACATCATCCTTGGACGGCTCGCTTCCGTCGGGGTTGATCTGTACCTCGACAGAGGGCTCGGCCTCAGGCTCGACAGAAGAGGCGACCGGCTCGGGCTGGGGGGTGGCTTCGGCCGCTTTGGAGGTGGCAGTGGAGGTGGACTCGGTGGTGGAGACGGAGGCGGTGGGTTTCACAAAGGCAGACTTGATGTTGGATCTATCATGTTCATATTTAGTGTAAGTCCTATGTATGTACGTATGGTAGTATCGTTGGAGAAGAAAAGCTTCTTACGGCTCGGTCTCGTCGGAGAAGGTCTTGACCCTCTTGTCCTGGTGGCGCCCAAGGCGCTCCATAATACGTGCGACCTGCGGGTCAACGGTCTTGACGTAGACGTTCCTGACGCGGGGCCAGACGACGCCGTCGAGAAAGATGTAGGTCTTGTTCCATGCCCAGAGGGTAGACGGGACGGCCGTGTCCACGGTAAACGTCGAGGCCATATCGTAGCCCTGGAGGGCGTACGGCTGGACGAAGACGTAGGCAGGAAGCATGATGTCATGGTAAGTCTGCAGGGCGTTGGTCTTGGCGATCTTGTAGTAGGGCGCAACCACTTCAGTGGCTTTGTTGACATGCGGGGCGGCGTGCTTTTCGTACTGGACCATGGCCAAGCCCTGGTACTTGAGGAGCTGCGGCTGGACCGTCTTCTCCCACTGTGCCAGACCGGCGGTTTGGGCCTTTTGGAGCTGGGGACCGCCATACTTGACGGCATAGATGCGGGCCGGGGTGATGACGGTACGGTCGACGGTGTTGTAGTAGGGCTTGGCTAGCTCGACGTAGGGGGCGGCGTAGGCGTCGTAGTACGGAGTCAGGTGCGGCGAGACAATGTCCTTGACCTGGAAGTAGGGCTTGCAGACCTTGGGGGAGGTGTCGGTCACGTCCTGTATCGTGGCCGGGCAGCGGAACAAGATGGTTATGATGGAGTACCAAGTCAGAAGCCTGGCGGTGATGTTGATGATGCGCGCGAGGAAGCCATTCTTGGCAGCGGCGGGCTTGACGGGAGGCGTCCGTTGGCGCGCGGCCGCAGATTTGCCGTTTATGTGGGAGAGGCCGTTGAGCGAGCCATTGGTACGGCCGTTCGTCTTCTTTTCCACCATGATGGATGAAGGCGGCAATTGGCCTAGGAGCGAGGTATGGGTTGTCTTTTGTGGTCCTGTTTTGGGGAGAATAAAAACCAAAAGCTAGAGACAAAACCGGGATTTGTAGTGGTGGTTCTGTGCGTCAAGCAATGCTTTGATTCAGCACCATTCGCCCTCTGTAGGATGTGAGAGGCGGCAGAGATTTCGAGGCCGTCGAGGTTGGCTGGTTGGGAAAGATGAGGGAGAGAAAGGTCCAAGCTGAAGCTCTAGTGGTAGCTTGTCTGACCTTTTTGCTCGGGTCGTCTGGTGATGCCAGCAAAGCAAAAAGAAGCGGATAAGAGATAGCGAGAGGCAATCAGTCGATGGTGCGACAATGCTGGACGGGGGCGAGGCACTGAGGCAGAAGTGGTGTGGGAGTGGAAGTGGGTGCTGCCCGGGGTCTTGAGAATCAGGGTGGTTTCCGGAATAACCTTAGTAGAACTTCTCGAACCCCCTCTCTCTGCCTCTCGTTTGGATTTGTTCTAGGTAGTAGTACTAGGTTTGGTGTTGGAGCAACAGTTGTAGTTGTCCAGTACAACAAAAAGTGATCGGAGTGTGTGTAAATAATATGTCTATCCCTAGGGACATGGGAATTGATAATCTCGCGGCCGCGGCAACAGCAACAACCAATATCACAGTCGAAGCAGATTCGTCATATTTCTCCAAAGGCCAAAAAGCAAGTAATGGGAAGCAAGCTGCACGCTGGAGCTCCCTCACCTTGAAGTGCTAGTTGCTAGTTCTAGTTGGCTATGACGCAGTGGGGCGCGGGTTTGTTCGGTCGCCCGTTCGGTCGCCCGTTCGCAGAAGCTGGAATCCACTGCTTGATTGGCTTGACTGCATCTAGAAAGAAAGAAAGAACTGGGGTAGAGCTGGAGCTGCATACCTTAGGTAGGCCTAGCAAGTTGATGATGTAGCAAAGTATCACGCACAATTCAAGATGATCAAGAATCAATAGAAACTCGGGGAATGTCTTGATTCTACATTTCCATAAGATGTACTATTGGATTGGCAGCAAAAGCAGTGTCACCACCAGGATGACCTAGATTAGGAACACTGAGCAACTGTGATACCACTCCAGACCCAAATGTGCAAAGCTCGGGAGTAACCCTGGAGGAGGAGCTATGACTGCCAGACAGCAGCTCTGTTCACCAGCTGCTGCTTGCTAGCCAGATGATGATGGCGAACACTCCGTAAACACAGTACTGCAATTGACCTACCTACTACTACGTAGGAGCGAGCATGTGCGGAGAGGTGAAGAGACGCCGACTGGAAGCAGGCATCTCGATACAAGATGCAAGACTACCAAATAGCAAGGCCTATTTCGAGTTGAATATCTGCTTATCTCGTCTATATATTTATTCTCTTCTTACTTCCCATCCTCCTTTGGGTAGGTGCACGTTATCCTAGAACATCACAAGCTGGTCCTGTGTTGTTGTTTGATGTGTGCAATCTTTAGCGCAACGTCTTACCGACACCGAGACGTCATCAGCCTGGTGAGAGGCCACTCACACCCACCCACCAGCTTTCAGATTGATACCGCCGATTCGATCCGGTTTGACACGCCAAGCCGGTGAAGTGCATTCTACGCCATACGTAGTATGTGCATGGCCAAGAGGGTGGCCTGTCATCAGGCAACGAACATGCCCATACTGCAGCTGGTAGGAGGATCAATGACAAGCTGACATGAACAGTTGGGAAGCATGCGTGCGTGGCCTTGACTTGTCGGTATCATGTAGAGTCCTAATCCCCGAAGGCGTCATTATCAAGGCCTTTGGTTCCTCTCTTAGCTGGCCCTTCCCCAGGTAGTGCAAAGGTTCTAGGCGAGGGCCGCAGGGCGCCCGCATAAGAGATAAGAAACAATCTGAAGTCCTGCAGTGCTACAACACGTTTTGCTTCAGTGTACCTAACAAACAGCCCCGCGGATCCTGGAATAACCCGACACCGCACTGTAGCCAAAAGAATATTCCGCATCTTGTCCGCAACCAGTGACTAGTCAGTGACAGTGACTTAGGTTACAGAGAGGCTCGGCTTGACATGAGTTTGTTTCCATCCTTCGGGCTTCGGGCTCGTATTTGCTAGCTTTTAGACGTTAGCCGACAGAGAATGTGCTCTAGATCCTTCCCGTTTATGGATATGTAATCCAGATGGTTTAATTCAAAGTTAGCATCTGCCTCAGTGGTGGTAATTAAAGGCGTTGGACCTGGCAAGGCTGGTTGGCTGGTTTAGGCTTGAGGGTGTTTTCGAGTTTCTAGGCAATCCGGTCGGTCAGCCAGTCACCTCGCTGGCCGCTGGCCGCTGGCTGTTGCTGGCTAAGTTACTAAGATATGTAGCTACTGCCCCATCCCACCAACCCGCCTAACGTTCAAATTCCTAGGCACAGTCCCCCAGGTCGTCCCCTAAGCCAGTAGCCCCTAAGCCTCTAATAATAAAGCCTTCCATCAATTGCGACCCACTACGGCCACACGGCCACACGGCCATGACAAAGATCAACCCGCCGCCTGCCTGTGTACGGAGTAGATTTGCATCCATCTCCGTCCAACATTGAAACTTGTTGATTTGACCCGACCTGACAACCATTCACCATCTCAACTGCATGTCTTTTCCACCACCCGCCCTTTGTCTCAGGTGGACGTCGCCCAACTAATAATCTCTGTTTGCCAGCTCGCACAGAAAGAAGGTTTTTGAAGCAGCACGTCGGTCTGCCTAATATCAATTCGAGCCCAACCACAATTACATCACTCGCCTTGCTTGCTTGGACCTGCATTGCAGCAGAAACAAAAATTCCTCCTCCTCCTCCTCCTCGTTGGCAACCGCATCTCTTCCCTCTCATTGATGGTTCCCCCGACTTCATGACGCGGCCCGCTGGCCAAGCACACTTGCGACATCACACACGACCACGACGACACGACGACAAGACCCCACAAAGAAACGATACCTACTAGACGGCATCCAGCATGGATAACTGGCCTCCTGCCATCGACCCCGACCCGGCCGAGTTTCCCAACACCATCAAGCGAAGACGCACCTCCACCGCCCCATCCGACAGCATGGAGGGGCCCGCGCATTCAGACGACCGGCCCCCGACCTCCCCGTCCAAACCCTCGATCCACACCACCAGCGACTCGGTCGTCGGCGATGTCGACACCTGCCGAATATGCAGAGGCGAGGGGAGCCCCGGCGAGCCGCTCTTCTATCCTTGCAAGTGCAGCGGGAGCATCAAGTTTGTCCACCAGGATTGCTTGATGGAATGGCTGTCGCACTCTCAGAAGAAGCACTGCGAGCTCTGCAAAACGCCCTTCCGCTTCACCAAGCTCTACGCCCCCGACATGCCCAAGAGCCTGCCCTTCTACGTCTTCGCTAGCCACATGGCCAAGTACCTGTTCCGCAACATCTTGGTCTGGCTGCGCGCCTCCCTCGTTGTCAGCGTCTGGCTCGGCTGGCTGCCTTATCTTATGCGGTCCGTGTGGTCCTTCCTGTTCTGGATCAGCGACGAGGGCTTCGGCCCCGGCCCCTCCGCCTTCGAGGCCGTGAGGAATCTGACGACGGCTCAGCGGGACGCCATCGCCTCTTCCGTGTCGAGCCAGGGGCTGGCCACCACCACTTGCCCGTCGGGGCCCATGTTCCCCGCCACCACTACGGCCGCATCGCGGGGCGAGATTGCCGAGCAGATTCCCCGCTTCCTCCGAGCGCTGGGCATCACCTCCCAGACAAACGCCAATTCCAGCAATACTTTTGTCGCCGCCATCTCGCGCATCGTCTGGGGAGGGGCCAGTCTGGCCAGCGAGCAGTCCTTCGAAGCACCCTCCAACTTGACGAGTGCCGTTCAGTCCGGCGCCTCCCACCGCCAGTACCCGTACTCTTCGCTCCTGAGCGAGGTCGGTTTCCTCAAGAACCTCACCCGCAACGCCGGCGTCAACCGAACCGTCATTGCGGTGCTCGAGGGTCAGATCATTACTGTCTTGGTTATTGTGTGCTTCATCCTCATCATCCTCGTACGCGATTACGTGGTGCAACAACAACCCGAGATCAACATGCGCGCGGCCTTTGCGGCCCAAGAAAACAACGGCGTGGCGGCTCCCATGATGCCCCCGGCCCATCACCACCCGCACCACCACCATGAACAAGGCCTGGAAGCCGACGACGAGAACGAGGCAGGAGACGACGATTCGGTCATTGCCCACTACGATGAAAGAGACGAGGAGCAGCTCCCTGGCGGTGGCGAGCAGCAGAACGATGCAAGAGAGCCCCTGGATCCACAACAACGACCCATTGCCCCTTTCAGGCGGCGTCTGGCGCGGCAGAACACGCACGGCGAGCCGGAATCTGCCCAGAACGCCACTGTCGAGCCCACTATCGATCAGCGGGCTCTTCAACAACAGCTGGACGAGGCCACCCAAGTCAGCCAGTACCTGCGGATATGGCGTGAAGCCGACGGAGACCGCGAGAAGGTTCTCCGCATGATTCGGGATGAGGGACTCGAGGAAAGACTCGAGAGCTACGTGAGCGCCACGCTCTCTACGGGACGGTCTACGGCCAGCACGACGCCTGACGAGTCTCCACAAGTTCCTGCTCCTTTCGAGTTTTCCGGGCCACCTTTTGTCTCGACTGCTGATGACAGTAATAATGCTGATGACGAGGATGTGAAGGGCAAGCGCAGGGCTACAGAGGATCAGGAGTCTCCTGCTGAGCGTGCTATCTCTCCATGGCGGTTTGGAGACTACAACGCGGCCACGGCCAACAATCATGACAGCGGAAAACCGCTCTTCCTGCCCATATCCTCCAGCCGACCTCGTGCCGTATCCGACGGCCCCCAGCCCCAAGATAACACTATCAACCCTCTGGCCAACAACACCTGGTCCTTCGTCAATCTTCCCAAGGAACCACCAACAGCGGAACGGGACGAAGCCGAGCATGAGCACACGTCGTCGGGATCTGGCCAGATTACTCCGTCCTCCGGCAGCTCCGTAGCCAATTCGGGTGTCCACGGCCAGCAGTCTACGGCGAGTGGGCTCCCTCGCAGCTTATTCGAGCATGATGAAGCCCATGTGGCCACATTGGATCTCGCGGTTCACGGCGTTCGCACAAACGAGCCGGCGCCTCAAACGCCTGGCGAGGCCAATGGCGCTGCTGATCCTGCGACTCCCCTTGGTCTTCCTGCCGATCTACAAGCCCAGATCAACGCGGCTCAGCACCCCGGCGGGTTTGTGAATCGCGTAGCCGACTTCATGTGGCGCGATGTCGAAGATATGGATGATGCGGATGCCCTCGAAGCCGATGGCGTCGAGCTGTTCCTCGACAACCAAGATGCGCCGTTTGTCGGGGCCAACCATGGCGACGACCCGAACATGGACGCAGACCCCGTGGAGCTGGCGCCCGATGTCGTCGAGGCTGCTGCCGCCGCTGGTCTCGACCCCGAAGCACTCGAAGATGCCGAGGACTTCGAAGGCATCATGGAGCTCATCGGCATGCGCGGGCCTATCGCTGGTCTGTTCCAGAATGCCATCTTCTGCGCCTTCCTGGTCTCCATGACCATCTTCTTCGGCGTTTTTATCCCCTACAACATTGGTCGCGCAGCGGTGTGGGTGGTGGCGAACCCGTCCCGGCTCCTCCGCATTGTCTTCAGCTTCTCCAAGTTCGTCCAGGATGTGGTACTCTTCCTTGTTGGTTTCACCATGACGGCGGTCCTGGATCTCCTCAATTTGCTGCGGGCCCTTTGGAAGATCAACGAAGGCCGCGAGTTCCTGCGCTCCGCTGCTACCGATGCCCGCGTCCTCACCAACAGCTCGTTCAACCGTCTCGCGGAGATCTTTGCCGGAGAGACCCCGTGGATCTCGCCCAGCGAGGTGCGCAACTTCTCCGCCATCAGTCACCACGCCCTGATCGAAGTCAAGACGCAGTGCTCCGACCTCCTTTCGGCCTGTGCGACCGGCTTGGTCTACGTTCTCGGGGGCGACTACACCGCCAAATTTTCTACCGCCAAGTCTGCTCTGGGCGCTGTCGCACCCGAGGCCTTGGGCTGGCTAAAGAACGCGACGGCCCAGATCACGCAGCCCAGCTCGTGGGTCATCAACCTCAACCTCCCCAACAACACGGCCCCCGTCGACCCCTATCTTGCTTTCTGGGGCGCCAAGGACCGGACGTATGCCATCCTCGGCGGTTACATCTCCATGACATTCCTGGCCGGCCTCTACCTCGGACGGGGCACCCCGTTCTCCTCGACCCAAGCTGCGCAAGAGTGGGAGGCTTCCATCATCGACGCGCTGAATCAAGCTAGTGGCGTCATGAAGGTCATCCTCATCATCAGCATCGAGATGCTCATTTTCCCCCTGTACTGCGGCCTCCTGCTGGACTTTGCCCTGCTTCCGCTGTTTGAGAGTGCCAGCTTTAAGTCGCGGCTCCTCTTCACGTACAACTTCCCGCTCACGTCGATATTCGTGCATTGGTTCGTGGGTACGGGCTACATGTTCCACTTTGCCCTGTTCGTGTCCATGTGTCGCAAGATTATGCGTAAGGGCGTCTTGTGTGAGTCATTCTTATTTCTATCCCTATTCAGGTTCCAGTCCCTCGAGCTAACCCCCTCCAGACTTCATTCGCGACCCGGACGACCCCGAGTTCCATCCCGTACGGGATGTGCTCGAACGCAACGTGACGACGCAGCTGCGTAAGATCCTGTTCTCTGCTTTTGTCTACGGAGCGCTTGTGGTCGTTTGCCTCGGTGGCGTGGTATGGGGGCTGTCTCTGGCCTTGCCACATGTTCTCCCCATTCACTACTCGTCCAACGAACCGGTCCTGGAGTTCCCCATCGACCTCCTGTTTTACAATTTCCTCATGCCGCTGGCCATCAAGTTCTTCAAACCCAGCGACGGGCTGCATGCTCTGTACACCTGGTGGTTCCGGAAATGCGCCCGGATGCTGCGTCTGACGTGGTTCCTCTTCGGCGAACGCCGCGTGGACGAAGAAGGCATCTTGATGCTCGCCGTGGGCGAGGAAACCGAATACCCGTGGTACAAAAAGTTGTTCCTCGAAGTCAACAAGAAGGGCAAGGTCGTCCCCAAGACCTGGCGCGACACCTTTGAAGGCGGCCACGCGAAGCCCGCCTCGGAGATCAAGCCGGAAGAGATGCGCCAGCTCAGCCAGGCCAAGAACAAGCTCGTCGACTCGGGCCAGATCATCCCCGACGGCCGCTTTGTGCGGACGCCCGCCTCGGACCAGGTCAAGATTCCCAAGGGCCAGCCCGTGTTCTTTGCCGTGTCCGCTCGCAACGACAGGCTCGACGGCAAGACGGAACTGCCCGAGTCGGATCTGTACTCCAGCACCAACTACCAGTTCGTGTACTTGCCGCCGCACTTCCGCGCCCGCGTCTTCCTCTTCATCCTCTTCATCTGGATGTTTGCCGCCGTCACGGGCGTGGGCATCACGATTGTCCCGCTCGTCTTCGGGCGTCGCATGTTCAAGATCCTCATCCCGGCCCACATCCGCACCAACGACATCTACGCTTTCAGCATCGGCATCTATGTACTGGGCGGCGTCGGTTACGTCCTGTTCCACGCGCGCTCCCTCATCGCCCGGTTCCGCGGATGGGCCTCGACGGCGGCGGCGTCCATGCTGGACCGCGACGCGCTGCAGCGAGTGGCGGCCGTGGCCAAGCAGGGCGCCAAGGTCGGTTACACCTACTCGATGCTCTTGGTGGTCTTCCCGCTGCTGGCCACCGTGCTCATCGAGCTATACATTCTCGTCCCGCTACATACTTGGATACTCTTCAGTTCGGCACAGGATCCCGAACCCATTAAGCAACTTACTCTGGGCGGGCACACGATCCGCGTCATTCAGGCTTGGACACTGGGTCTCCTGTACATCAAGCTCGGGTCGCGCGCCCTGGTGCTGCACGGCGGTCGCCCCGCGCAAGCCGTGCGGGCGGTCCTGCGCCGCGGGTGGTTCGAGCCCGACGTGGCGGTGCTGACGCGGGCCTTTGTGATCCCCGGCCTGCTGGTGTCGCTGGCGCTGGTCCTGCTACCGCCCCACGCCACGCGGTTCGTCGTGTCGCGGCAGCTGCTGGGGAGCGACGACTGGGACGCCAAGACGCAAGTCGTCGCATTCCGGCTCGCGTACCCGTTCGCGGCGCTCTGCGGCATGGTGGCGTACGTGCTGCGGGGGGTGCTGGTGGTGCTCGAGGGGTGGCGGGCCCGCGTCCGCGACGAGGCCTACCTTATGGGGGAAAGGCTGCACAATTTCGGCGGGCTCGTCGGGGGGACCAAGGGGTCTTCGTCGGTGACGGCGGCCGAGTGGAGGAATGGAGCTCGGTTATAGATCAGATGATAGATGGACATGAGGGTGGGAGATGGACATGACGAAAGCAGCATGCACATATACTTGCCTAGCGATGATGAAGCGACCACTTGGAGTCTTGGTAACGTTGTGGTAGCCTGCATCATTAGATATAATAGAATTACATTACTCTGTAACCTGTAACTTGGGCTGCCTTGTGATGGTGAAGTAGGAAAATGTGAATATATACAAATTTTGTTTTGAGTCAGGTCGCATAGCTCGGAACCGTGGTCACTCTGTGGGTGCTTGTCCTGATACAGTCAGCCTTTGTATATTGCTACATGGTCCTCTAATCTAGTGGATAGCAGGAGTTGCATGATGGCTGAGAGGACATGGTGTTCTACACGATGAACGATGCTGCTGCTGTTGTAATCATCTACAACGTATAGTGCATCACGATAATTACTAATTCATCCAAACTAATATCTGAGCATGACTTCATGAGTAATAAACCACAGTCACCTACTCAGTAAGGAGGGCCTATAAGGAAGGCTATCTTCATATGAGAGGTATTCCACTAAGATATTCATTCTCGTCTTTTACATCTTAGCATCTATTGATAGAAAGAGGTGCAAACTATATTTATAAGAATTTAACGATATAAAATATAAGATATAAAACTAATATCTATTCATATAGTCCTATAAAATAGTATCCGTGTCGACATTAGTCATCGGCTACAATGTCCCGTGGCTTGTACAAGCCATCTTGCTTATCTATTGAGGATAGAGATCCATTGGTTTCGAGGAGAGTTCGAAAATGCCGTGATGCTACTCCCTTACCCATGCTGAAGCGAGGTATTCTGGATTTGACTAGGTGGTAAATGGGATAGATGTATTGTCCAAAAAAGGATTTGCTCCAGAACGCCACAGCGTCTTTTCCGGGACTGATGAGCTACTGGTATCCATGAAGCTTGAATCGTTGTCCCGTGGAATGAGTCTGGGAACAGAGTTGCTGGCATCGGGGTATGACATCTTACCAGGTCTTGATGATTTGCCTCCGGAACTAAGATACCGAACTGGACTTTTTGAAAGTTGGGAACTGCGGTCCTTTATCGACATATAGCCCGGAAAGTTTATCGCACACCCCAAGAACAGCCAGGCCACCAAGGACTTGTTCCTTGTTGGCTTCGATGGCATTAAGGATGCTTACATTCTGCTTCGGGCGAGACTGCTATTTTGCGAGTGACTACCTCCCTGGGCTCACCTAAGCCGGCGTCTGTGGTGAATATGACTCTGATGAATGCTGGTTTCCCACGGCATCCGCACCATCGCCTATTCCATGTCTGTGATCACTGTCACGACGGCACACAAGGAGAGCAGAGCTGCCGCAGGGTGTGCTACCCTTGGCCGTGGGCCGGCAAATCGTAATCACTTCGGGCCCGGCGACAATGTGCGAAGAAACCCAGAAGGATGCAAGCGGTGTTGACAGATAAGTGCTATTGTCGAAGCCAAGGTTGGCATGTGTCGGAGAGAAATGATCAACTATTTTAATGGAATTCTAACACAAGCAACTTTATACTGATACACAATTCCTCTCCCTCAACATGTGTACAAAATACAACCAAGTCTCACGACTTTGATACTTTCCCAACTCAAAAGATTGCCCGAACTACGTGTAATCTTCAGTCCCGTTTCCTCTCCGAGTTCGATTGAAAGTCGATTGCTGGCAGTGACAGTTTTCAACCAGGGCATACCACGAGCCACGAAGATTGATGCCCACCATGTGAAAAAGAAACACCCAATAAAATTTCGACATCCGAATTGAGTTACGCCTCAATCGCGATAGCCGCGATGCGTCCCACACGTCCAGGCCAGCTGAAAACACGCGCTATCTCCAAGCTATCACAACTGCCGGGCGAGTCAGATGCAGCTAGGCCTTGACCGATCCTAGAGAAAGTCTGGCGCCACGAAGCCAACGGGCAGCTGAAGGGTGGATTGCGGCGCTACTACAATTACAACAACGTCAAGTCACTCAAGTCACGGAAGACCAAGATGCAAAATATTCTAAGACCAAACGACCTGTTTTATGCTAACAAAAGAGAGAGACGGCTAAGTCAATTGTAGGTGGGTGAAACTATTAAATAAACAATATCTATGTGAATCGCGCCACCAAAAAACTTGGTAGATAAACAGACAAACAAGGGCGCGACTTTTTGCAATCATGTACATTGGAAAAAAGAGGTGCCATTTCCAAGTTTCTTTTCTTCGATCGACTCCTCTCATCGATTTTGTTGAGCGGAAAAATAAAAAACTCTTGGCTTCCTCTGGGGGGTATCTTGAGACAACAACATTCTGCGACGAAATGTTATGCGCTTAGAGGAACATGGCGGCAAAGGCGACGGCGACGAGGCCAGCGGCGGCGCTGACGGACAGAGCCGAGGCACCGGCGGTGACGGGGTAGGCCGGGCCAGTGCCGGTAGGGGCAACAGGGTAGCCGGGGTTAGCAGGGTTGGTGCCGGCGGGAGGCTGGCTCTGGCTCTTGCTAGCGGCCTGGGTCGGGTAGACGGGGATGGTGACCTGGCCGACCGAGGGGGTGGTCTGGGTGCCGTTGCTGGGGAAGCCGCCGGTGGGGTAGAGGGCCTTGGTCAGGGTGCTCTTGCCGGGGCCCTCAACAGGGTAGTTGGGCTGGGCAGGGCCGGTGGGCTTGGGGGGAGAAGAAGCCTCGGTGGTCTGCTGGGCGGTAGGGGGCTGAGCGGGGTACTGGCCAGTAGGCTGGGCGGGCTGAGCAGGCTGCTCAGGCTTGCCGGGCTGGGCAGGCTGCTGGGGCTGCTCGGGCTTACCGGGCTGCTGAGGCTGGGCAGGGTAGGTAGGAGCCGGGGGAGACGAGGCCTCGGTGGTCTGCTGGATGGTCGGGGGCTGCGAAGCAACGGTAGGCTGCTGGGGCTGGGCCGGGTAACCAGGCTGCTGGGGCTGCTGAGGCTGCTGGGGCTGCTGGGGAGACTTGGGCTGCTCAGGCTTGCCGGGCTGGGCGGGCTGCTCAGGCTGAGTAGGGTAGCCAGGCTGGGCAGGCTGCTCGGGGGTAGCAGGGCCAGTGGGCTTTGGGGGAGACGAAGCCTCGGTGGTCTGCTGAGCCGGGGGCTGGGCAGGGCCGGTAGGCTGCTGAGGCTGGCCGGGGTATTGGCCAGTGGGCTGCTGGGGCTGAGCAGGCTGCTCGGGCTTGCCAGGAGTCTGGGGCTGCTGGGGAGACTTGGGCTGCTCAGGCTTGCCGGGCTGACCAGGCTGCTGGGGCTGAGTAGGGTAGCCGGGCTGGGCGGGCTGCTGAGGAGTGGTCGGGCCAGTGGGCTGAGCGGGGTGCTCGCCGGGAACAGTCACAGTGGTGGACTGGGGCTGGGCCGGGGCGGGAGGAGTGACCTTGACGACCGACGAAGAGGTGGTGCTGCCGTAGGGGCAGTCGGTCACCTGGGGACCGCAGCTGGAGACAGTGTGGTACTTGGTGGTGTAGATCACGCTGCCGGGCTGCTCAGGCTGAGCCGGGCCAGTGGGCTTGGGGGGAGACGAGGCCTCGGTGGTCTGCTTGGGCGGGCCGGGGACAACGGGGTAGGCAGGGCCCGAGGGCTGCTCGCCACCAGCGGTGGTGGGCTTGCCGGGGACGGCAGGGTAGGGACCGGTGGGCTTCTCGCTAGCGACGGTGACGCTGGTGGTGGGCTTGACGGTGATGATGGTGCTGGTCAGGCTGCCGTAGGGGCAGTCGGTGACAGTGGGAGCACAGCTGGAGATGGTGTGGTAGCGGGTCGAGTAGACGACACCGGTGGTAACAACCTGGCCAGGGGCGGTGGTGGTGGCCGCAGTGGGCATGGTCATGCTGCCAGTGGCAATGGTGCCGGGCATGGTGGTGGACTCCTCGGTGCACTCATCCTCCTCCTCGGTGGCGGTGGTGGAAGAGGGACCGACGGGGACGGAGCTCGACTTGCTGGCGCTGGCGGTGATGACGGGCACGCTGGAAGAAGCAGTGGCGGAGCCCTTGCCGGTGGTGGCAGCAGTAGAGGCAGTGGTGGCAGCGGCAGGGCTGGTGGGCTTGCTGCTGGTCTTGCTCTCGGCGGCGGGGGGAGTGCCAACGGGGTAGCCAGGAGCCGGGACGGAAGAGGTAGCGGCCTTGGTGCTGACGGTGCTGCTCTTGCTCTCGACGGCGGGAGGCTGGGTGTTAACAGCCGGGTAGCCAGGGGTGGTGGCAGCCTTGGTGCTGACGGTGGCCGACGAGGTGGCGACCTTGGTGCTGAGGGTGGCGCTGCTGCTCTTGCTCTGGACGGCAGTGGAAGAGGTCTTGGCGGCCGGGGCCGAGGTGGTGGTCTCCTCCTCGCAGTCGTCCTCCTCAGTGGTGGTAGCAGGCTTAGGGGGCTGGGTGCTGCTGCTCACGGCGGCGCTCGAGGTGATGGTAGCAGGGCTGGTGGGCTTGCTGCTGGTCTTGCTCTCGGCGGCAGGGGGAGTGCCGACAGGGTAGCCAGGAGCCGGGACGGAAGAGGTAGCGGCCTTGGTGCTGACGGTGCTGCTCTTGCTCTCGACGGCGGGAGGCTGGGTGTTGACAGCCGGGTAGCCAGGGGTGGTGGCAACCTTGGTGCTCAGGGTGCTGCTCTTGCTCTGGGCGGCGGTCGAGGTGACGGCGCTGGTGGTGGTGCCGGCAGCCGGGGGAGGGTTGACCGGGTAGGCGGGAGGCGGCGGCTGGACGGGGTAGCCGTTGTCGTTCTCGACGGGGTAGTTGTGGGCGTTGACGGCCGCGAAGAGCAGAGCTCCTCCGGCGACTTGAGTAAGACGAACCATTTTTGCGGTTTTGTGGTGGTTTGGGTTGATGGGATTATTAAAAGGGGGGTTTTGGTGAATTAGACGGTTGCAAAGATTATCAAAGATTAATGTTTGCAGTACAAGCGAATGACTGAAGTTAGACTCGACCGACGAAGGAAATAGATCTCTCGTTCGTACAATTAAGGTGTGGTGAGGAAGGAAAGGGAAAGAGAAGATCGAATGGGATGGCAGGCCGAGATATTAAATATACCACCGTCTCCTCTGCCAGCACAGCACAGCACAGCACAGCACACAGTACACAGCGGATACCGGTAGAGCAGACAGCGGCAAGCCAGCAGCAGCAGAGCCAGCAGTGCTAGTGCCAGTGCCAGTGCCAGTGCCAGCAGAAGCACGCACGTCAAGCCTGCCCCAAGAGATTGTCAATACGATGTGTTGCATCCACCTGCGGCGGTAGACTGGGACCCATTTGCTGGGTCCTGACCAGTCCATCCAGGGCCGCGGCATGGGTTGGATCTGCAAGGCTCTGCATAAGTGGCCATATTGGCCAGGGGTAGCGAAAGGTACGGCGCACTCAGCCTTCCGAATAGAGTCAAGGCCAGGCCCCGGAACGAACGGTTTGCAGAAATCTCCAGGGCTTCCCAAGACTGCACGTGCCGGTACCTGCACCGCGGGCGGCCTTGGCACTGCCAGGGGAAGCAGGGGAAGCAGGGGAAGCAAGGGCAAGGGGAGAGTGACTACAAGTACAATCTTCCCACTCACTCGTTCATCATGTGCTGGAAGACGAGGCATAGTGGAAGGAAGCCAAGCCGGCGAATCAGCGACTCGCGTCAGATCCGGTTCTGCTCAGTTCGGGTAGGTGGAGACGACGACGCATGGCCGCAAGCCCTGAATGCAGGAGTAAGTCGTGCTTGATAGGTGGTGGTTGTTCGATCGCACGTAGTAGTGCGTAGTGGTAGCAGTACAGTACCAAGTAATTTCGCGGCGCGTCTAAGCGACCGTATACAAAAGAAAGGGCGTAAAGGGTGGAAAGGGTGGGACGTGGTGGGAACGGTTGAACGCCATGGGTGGAGTCAACCGGTGCAAGCCACTTTCTGCAGACTTACTACTCCAGTCTCCAGGAGGAGTCGACTCTCCTTGAGCTCCCCTTGATCATTGATGAGTCCTCGTATGCTTCTTGGCCTGGCTCCGGTCTGCTGTGGGCTGTGGGCTGTGGGCTGGCTTGCTGGCTGGCTCGCCGAAGCTTGAGCTGAGTTGCTTGGTTGCTTAGCTTCTAGGTTACGGAGTAGTGTCGACATCACCACTGCAAACTTGGTATTGTCGTGATTGCAGATCTCCGGTCGCAGCAGCACGGACAAGTTCTCTTTTACCTACTATGTATGTATTACTACTACTACTACTACTACTATTGTTCGTGGTGGTATCTTGGCGGAATGCTTCCTCTCCCCGCTCTTCCTTCTGTCCTGTTCCTGACTGTAGCTTCTAGCCTGCTTTGTCCCGTCCGATGCTCTCCACTTTGTATGCTACGGACGGTAGTTCTGCTGCTTTTGGCCCTCCCCTTTCTTGTTCTTGTTCTTTTTTAGACTCGGGAGTCCAGTTGATGACGAGTCATTGGCTTTCCGATTTGTCAGGGGAAACCTCAGTCTAGAATGTAGAAAACGTAAGGTGGATGCATGGAATTATTGCAATTGACCCGAGGTGTACCCATTTCCGTGCCCCTGTCCGCCGGTCCCTGTCCTTGTGCCTGTCCCTGAATATGAATAGAATTCGTGAGTCCCTGGTCAGTGGTCAGGGACCATACTGCTATGTAAGGTTAGTACACATGTAGTAACAGCGAGATTTGGGTTGGTGAGATCAAATCAATTTTAAGGGGCGGTAACGCAGATACGGTTACGGTTAAAGAAATCAAAAAGTGCGGGGGAAGCGAAAAAGGCGGCGGCGGCGGCTGCAGCAGCAGCAAAAGGAGGCTTTCCTAGGGTCAGGGCGGCTCGAGATTAGTCAAGTAGAGTAGTACTCACTCCGTAACCAGCATCTGCATCTGCATCTGCACCTACAGCAGCTGGCTTGCAGCGCCTACGTACTGTACTGAATGCTCGGCGGCTGTACGCGTAGAGCCCTCCCAGACGATCCAATCAATCTGCATCCAGGCAAAATCGAGTTTCTGTGTACTCTGTAGATGCAACACTACTACCCTACTACCCTATGAGGAAGAAGAGGAAGCACGACACGAATCGGCAGACAGAAAACAAGAATCAGACGCCGCCTTGACGCCGGGACGGGGACACGCATAAACGCCTGACCTGTTTGGCTTGCCCTCTCTGTGGCTCTCACAGAGAGACACGGGAAGCTGGGACTGACGCCGGGACTGACAGCTGAGGGACTGTGCTGAAACAAGCTGCCAAATCACGTCGCGACACGCCCGCCCACAATAACAATAAGAGGAAGAAGAAGAAAACGTTCACTGCGAGCGAGCGTACGCTCCCTGCCTCATGCCCCTTGCTTTATTGGCGCCGCTCTTTTGGTTCTACTACTACTTTCATATCCTCTGTCAACGACTATCCAACCGTGCAATACGCATTTCCGGCTGCCTATCTCGATGACTGCCGGAACTGACCCATATACGGCACGCTACTCGCAGGTTAAGCCTTGCTAGACCTCGTTGGCGTCTAGATTCTTCTTGCTAATTTTGTTCTAAAGTGAGAATCTAAGAATACGACCCGGTCGCGAGGCCCACTGGGATTTCGCCTCAGTTGAAAAGGGGGTTAACCTTAGAAATGACTGGGGAAGGTCAAGTTCAAGTGGGCTTGCACCACTTGGCCATCTCGCTGACTGAACAGTAAGTAGACTGAAATGACAAAACAAACATGGCAGTTGAACAAAAAATAGTACTGTAGTCAACAAGTAGTGCAACTGCATTACAAGACTTTCAAGACTTTCTAGCTGTTGGAGCGGTTCAGGGCTCCATCCTGCCATCATTCTCTCCATCCTCCCCCCCATCCGATGACGGGCGACTTACGAAGCCGAGCTTCGAGAAGCCTCTTCACGCTCTTCACGCTCTCCACTGCGGCGTGTTTCATGGCGCCGTTCGCTCATGCCGGTGTTTTGTGCATTGCATGTATGATGTATTCACGGCCGGAGACGGTACTCTTCTGGGAATACGGGTTTTTGGCGGGTTCCTGGCGGGCTCCAGCCCTTGAAGCCTGAAGCCTGAAGCCTCTGAAGCCCGAAGCCTCTGAAGGCCTGCAGCTGCCCGTTACCGCCGTTACAAGAATGGGCGCGCCGCTGGCTGGCTTTTCAGGGCTTGCGAGGCTTGCGAGGCTTGCGGGGATTTGACGAATGGGCAATCCAAGGTTTGTTCAGCTGTTTCGCTCTACGATTAGGGTCCCGGCCTGCTGGGCTACAGTCGGCAAGCTAGGTGCTAGGGCATCTAACCTAGGGATGATTGATGAAGAAACAAGCAAACACGAACAAGAAAGCTGAGCATGCATGACTTGGATGTTGGGATGAACTGGTTGGATGGAATGGATCGCACTTTGTCCCGTCTAGCGCCCAGCTCTTCCGAGAGGTCCATGCATGGAGAACAAGTCGTTCTCGGCGATGCCATCAACACAAACAATCAATGCAATAATGTAATATGATCGATGCAGGGGTGGGGACCAGGATGCACAGCCCCCAGCCATGACAACAATTTCCCGACCACGGACAGCTTCCGACCGACCATCACGAGCCAGACAGTACAGTACAGTACGGTACTAATGGGTGCACAGAATGGGTCGAATCAGAAGAATTATCACGATCTTCAAAATAAGAATGAACGAGCTGCGAGTAATACTTGGGTTGTGGTTATAGTTAGATTGGAATACCACTGTTGAGAAGCACCAATCTACCTACATATCTCGTGCACCAGATGGCAAGCTGTCTGGGTGCTGCCTGGGTGCTCAGGGTCTGGCTCGGGTGGTTCCGACACCTCACAGTGATGATCCCTACTACAAATATATTAATTGAAGCTTCGTCCCCGAAGCAGAGGAGGGAAAGGAGACCTCCGTCGAGGACAAGATTCTAATAAACATGCGACGCCTAGTGAGAAAAGACGTTGACTTTATAGAGTATGGCGGAGGGATGCTTTTCAGGGACAGCAGTCGTCAACCCAATGCATCCCAATGCATCACCGTCGCAGTCGTAGTGGGCACTGGCGACAGGACCCGGAAGGATCCTGAAGGATTCCCGTCACTAGCACTGTCTCGGTAGGTAGAGGTAGAGTGCTGAGAGAGGGTGAGTGAGTACATAGGATTCCCAGTCCCCTCGCCTTCTCGAGGAAGACGGGATGTTGTCGTGGCCGCACCCAGCTCGTCGTCTAGCGACCGCTGGCTACATATGTAGACACGGAAGCCAGACTGTCAGAACCAACCAAACGGGGTTTCGCTGACACATGCATATATGTATGCTTGCTCGCTCGCTCGCCCACACTCACTCACTTCAGACTCTAGCTTCTTCAGGTTGCGAGTGCAGGCCGACAGCCATGCGAGTTCTCGGCTCCCGCGTGTCTCGGCGCTGCTCGGAACATTAAGAATCCAGCTCCTGGTGCAATTGGGGAGATGCATTCACTCTTTTTTTTTTTTTTTTTTCATTTTCTTTCGTTCTCTTCCTTGCTAGCCTTCTAGCCTTGGCTAGCCGGCTTACTAAGGGGGGCCATCTGACGTCAATGGTAGCTAAACAGCAGGTTTTGGGCCGTTTCTAAATGGAAATTGGGGGGTGACACAGCGCCGCAAGGGGAGAGCAGTGGGTGGTAAAAGGGAAAAAGAAGGTGACGGAGGAAGCGGAAGAAGAGGGGCACAGCTGGCATACAGCTTTTTCCCAGGGCCCAAACCCAAAAGACCTTGGCCCAGGTCGCAATTTTGAATCATTAGCACTGAGAGAGTTCCAGGAGTCGGGCAGCGGGCTGCTGGCAATGCGGCAAAGTGAGGGCTCAAGAGGACCGCAGAGGACGCAGAGGGCAAAGTGAAGATGGGCAGAGCGTGCCGTATAACCGCGATGCTGTCGCCGAACGCGCGTCTTACCAGCCATTCTGTTGTCCCAGTCGAAGATAGATCAGAGCATTAATCAACCCATTATCAATTGGAGGATGAATATTATCAAAGATCGTCCCTTTTTTGGCAAAAGTGACGAAGTTGGCGAAAACTCGAATTGCTGACTTTTTGGACTCTTGCACTTCTTAACTGCCCGGGCTTCTTTCATCGTGTGCCTCAGCGCCTCTCTGCCTCTGACTTTCCAACGGTGTTTTCTTATACGACTAAGATCCCGGCTAATACTGATTTGGCTGACCAGCGCTGACTGACATACCTTGCCAACCAACCTTACCGTCCCTACCTTGGGGCTACGACGTATCGGCAACGTACATACGTGAGAGAGAGAAAGAGAGGAAGAGAGAGCTGAAAGCAATCCAACCGAGAGCTTCCCCTCCTCCCTCTTGGCAATCCCGTCAATATCCATATCATTTGGATTGATTTCCACCTTATCTGGAAATCTTGGCGACGAAATCGTTACATTCCCATTCGCAACAGGAATCCCTAGTCCAGGATATATTCGTTTTATTTCCGACGCGCTCGAACCACTCGGATCAATCACGGTTGCATACAGTCGCCCGCCAAAACAGCAGTAGCAAACAGTAGCAGCCAAACCGCAGGCAAATAAGTTGCTTGTTTGCGCGCGCTGTTCGCTAGTCTCGGCCTGCCAATCCTCTTGGCAGTCGGACAGCCATCCGGTCGATCGATCCATCGAGGCGTGCACTGCAACCCGCCAACCCGCGACTCGACCGACGCACAAAGCCAAAAAAAAAACTGACATCATCACTGCGCCAGCCGGCCAGTCGCACCGCAACACTGGGGACCCAGCCCGCCATGTCCGCAGCCAACGACATCAACGCCGGCCCACCACCCGCTGCCGCTGCCGCTGCCGCTGCCGGCGAGGTGGGGACAACGAATGGGAATATTGACGCCAATAATGTGAATAATGTGAATAATGCGCCCATGAATGCTCCAGCAGCATCATCAAATCAAGCCCCCCATGTCAACCCACATGCCGCTGGTGGCGTGAATAACGCGGCCAACTTCGAGGTCGTGACCGACGGTCGGAGGAAGCGGAATAACGACGCCGAGGAGGCACAAAAGGCCCACGACAAGGAGCAGAAGGAGAAAGGCGAGGACGAGGAGCTGCGGGACGGCGAAAGGGAGGGGAAGAGGGGTCAACAGGCCAACGGCACCAACGAGGGCGATGGTGACACCGCCAATGCCGCTCCCTCGGGCACCGGCGACGACCCCAAGCCCCCGAATCGCAGCGGCACCGCGGGCATCAAGGAGAAGTACAAGAACCAAAAGGACAAGATCAAGGACAAGACCAAACCCGAGGGCGGCTTCGACCGCACCCCCGTCCCCGACGCACCTCCGGGCTACACGGTCAAGTTCACCTTCCACCGCGCCACCAACCTGCCCGCCGCCGACGTGAGCACCCAGGCCTCGGACCCCTTCTGCATCGCCACCCTCACCACCGCCCTGCCCAAGCGCCACAAGGAGGACCCCAACCTCGCCCACCGCACCCCGACCATTCGCCGGACCCTGGAGCCGCATTGGGAGGACGAGTGGATCGTCGCCAACGTGCCCGCCTCGGGCTTCAAGCTCAAGGTTCGCATCTACGACGAGGACTGGCCCGACCACAACGACCGCCTCGGCAACGTGACGGTGATCGTGCACCAGATCAACGAGCAGTGGAAAGGCTTCCCCGTGTCCGACTTTGAGGTCAAGAAGCGCGCTGGGAGCAAGCGGGCCTACCTCGTGAAAGCCGCCACCACGGCCCTGCACCGCGGCGCCTCCATGACCCCGCGTCTCTTCATGAGCGCCCAGTTGCTGGGTCCCTCCAACTCGCAGCCCAACGCCCACATGTACACGGTGGGCCCGACCTTCTATTTCCGCCACTTCTCGCCCATGATCGGCCGGCTCGCGGGCCTCAAGGTCAACAAGGACGAAGAGCACGACCACTCGGCCGAGGCCAAGGCGTCCGCCCAGGCCGAGGCCCACGACGGCAAGGAGAACGGCACCACCAACGGCCACAAGGCCAACGGGGAGAGCGCCGGCGGTAGTGGCAGCAACAAGACCCAGAAGTACGACTTCCAGGCCAACGAGATCCAACTCCAGGGCCCCGTCCCGCCCAAGCTGTACCATCGTTACGTCGAGTTCCGGCCCATGATCGGCATGATGTTCTCGCGGAGTGGTCTGCGGGGTCGGATTCTGCACAAGGTAAGCGGCAGCAGCAGAAGCAGCAGATTGCACCGTTTTCTTCCATCTTTCCCCTGCAAGTCTCTTACGTCTTGCGTCCGAAAGACCACATTGCAAATGACTCATGTACTGACTCGCCATTCCCCGTAGGCCTTATCGCACCAGCACCGCCGCATCTACAACTTCGACAGCTCGACCGAGTACCACCGCTTCGAGCCCTGCACCGAGGAGGCCAGCCTGCAGTTCCTGAAGCTGGCGCACTACGACGAGGGCGGCCGCATCTTCACCTATGTCTTGACGCTCGACGGCCTGTTCCGTTTCACCGAGACGGGCAAGGAGTTCGGCATCGACATGCTGAGCAAGCACACGATGCACAGCGACGTGGCCGCCTACATTGCCTGCTCGGGCGAGTTCCTGATCCGCCGCCTCAAGAAGCCCACGGCCTCGTCCGACCCGGAGCCCGACCAGCCCACCCACCCGCGCGACCCCGACGTCCCCAACGGCCCGCCCCACGACAAGCCCCCGACCCGCCCCGAGTACTACCAGCTCATCATCGACAACGACAGCGGGACCTACCGCCCGGACAAGTCGGTGCTGCCGGACCTGCAAAAGTTCCTCGAGATGAACTTCCCCGGCCTGGGCATCGTGACGCTGAGCTGCGATGACGAAGAGGACCAGAAGCTCAAGGAGCAGCAGCGCGAGGTCAAGAAGAACGAGGGCCAGAACGTCCACATGGTGCTCAACCGCAGCCCCAGCGCCAGCTCGTTCAGCTCCGATGACGTCAGCGACCTCGAGGAGACCGAGGCCCACGCCACCGCCGAGCACGCCCGCAAGAGCCGCAAGGAGCGCCTGCTCGAGGCCATGGCCAACGACAATCCCGTCAAGGGGCTCAGGGACGAGTTTGGCGGCAGCGCCGGCCACCACCACGGCGATGCGGCAAAGGCCGCCGCTTCCAAGTAGAGGAAGAGGAAGAGGAGGAAGAAGGAGAGGAGGAGGGAAAGCATGTGGTAATCCATCGTGGTGGTAATTTCGTCGTTATTGTTTCGGAGAGAGAAAGGCGGTGGTAATGAATTGCTGCATCTGTGTCGTTTTTGCTGGACGTGCGGCTTGCTGGACGATCGCCCAGATGATGCGATGGAGAAGCCTTGGTCTACTATCGCGTCTACATGATGATGATGCATTGTTATTGAGTGTGCTTTCACTTCTTTGATATCCCGATCCGTTGGCAATTTCCTTTTTTTTTTCCATTGTTTTCATCATCGAATACCAACCATTTGATTTTCCATCTTTGATCACAGGAGCATTGCCAAAATGAGACATCTTGGGTTTGACTTTGACTTTGACTTGTTTTGTTTCAACTACCGTGATCTCGTGGATCTTGCCCACGTCCACTTCTATCTAGTACCTAATGTGTAGTGATATAGCAGTCGCATTTTGACCATGGAAATGGCAACATATTCATTCCAGTGGCGTACAACGGCCATCAAATCGGCATTCATACCGACACTAGCATGGACGAAATCATCGGGTTATCCCAATAGCGTTTTTTGTCTCACATGACGATACACTCCTCGCTATACCGTGCCTGAACGCCCTTCTCCCCGACTTTGTAGATCCCGGTATCATCAATTCTCTGTAAAAGTCCCACCAGACCAATTGGTCGAAGAGACAAGTATGTATTGATAGACTTTAACCATCTCACATACGGTCCACGGGCGACAGCCCCAGCAGACGCATGCCATTGTTGAGCACCACACGGGCGGCGTCGTACAGAGCCATACGGGCACGCATGACCTCGTGCTCGCTTCCGACCACGCGGAGGACATCGTAACTCGAGCTGAGCGTGTGCGTCATCTTGAAGAGGTAGGTCAGGATCGTCGTGGGCTCCAGCGTGCGGAGCGTGTTGGAGACCACATCCGGCCACTGCGACAGCACGCGGACTAGGTTGATGGCGTGCGTCTCGGTGAGCAGCGTCAGGTCGGCCGTCGCGATCTGTTCCTCGCTCAGTCCAGCCTTGCGAGTGATGGAGCTCAACCGGGCGTGCGCGTATTGGAGGTAGGGGCCGGTATCGCCCTCAAACGACGTCATGGTGTTGATGTCGAACGTGTAGTTGTTGCCGCGCTTGCCGCTCATGTCCTGCACCATGACACTGCTGATGCCCAGGGTGTCGGCGACCTGGTCGGGGTTCTCGACCTGGTTGTACTTGTCCTCGTTCTTGCGCATGACGCTGTGCATGTGCTCGCCGACGTCGCGCAGGATGTCGTCGAGGAACTTGACGGTGCCCTTGCGCGTGCTCATGCCCAGCACCATGCCGAAGTTGATGTGCTGGACCTTGGCGGCGATGTCCTTGTAGCCCATCAGCTCGACCACCTTGAAGAACTGCTGGCAGTGCAGGTCCTGCTGCGACGCAATGACGTAGATCATGTGGTCAAACTTGTACTTCTTCTCGCGGTTCAGCAGCTCGCTGATGTCGCGGGTCAGGTAGAGGGCGGTGCCGTCCTTCTTGCGCAGAATGACCTTGCCCAGCGACTTGCCCTGCTTGCCGGTGACGTGCTTGGAGAAGTCGATGAGCTGGGCGCCCTTGTCCTCTTCCGTCAGGCCCATCTCGCGCATCTTGTTGGCGGCCTCCTCCATGTCGGCCTCGGCGACCTGGCTCTCGCCCGAGTAGTCGTCGAAGTGGATGTTGAGGCGGGCGTAGGTCTGCTTGTAGCGGGTGATGGACAGGTCGCGGAACCGCTTCCACATGGCAATGGCCTTCTCGTCGTTCTCCGTCATGAGCTTGAAGTAGCGGCGGGCCTGCTCGTCCAGACCCTCGTCGCGGATCTTCTGGGCCTCTTCGGGCTTGCCCTCGGCCTCGAGCTTCTCGGCCTTGTCCTGCTCGTCCTTGATGTCGACATTGATCTTGACGTAGACCTGGAAGAGGTGGTTGATGGGGTCCTTGGTCAGGTCCTCCTCGTTGCCGTACTTTTCGTAGCCGAGAGCGAGCAGACCGTATTGCTTTCCCCAGTCGCCGAGGTAGTTGATGCGGACGACGTCCCAGCCGCTGGCCTCGTACAGGTTGGCGAGGAAACCTCCGATGATGGTGCTGCGCAAGTGACCGGCGTGGAAGGGCTTGGCGATGTTGGGGGAGCTGAATTCGACAATGATGCGCTTCTGTCCCTTGGAGGGATCGCTCTGGTCGCGGAGGCCGACGGCCTTGTTGGTGCCGAAGTCTTTGCGGTGCTTGAGGGCCAGAGGGATGGTGGTCTGAGTCAAGGGACCGGCCTTGAAGAAGAAGGAGAGGAAGGCGCCGTTCAAGACGGGGGTTTCGACGAGGGTGGAACCGGGCCACTATGATTGCGGATGGTGTCATATTAGCGAAAGAACAGCGGCAGCAAAGAGGCAGAAACAGGAGAGAAGATCAACCACCTACCTTGGAAACCCACTCGCTGCCCAGGGCGTCGGGCTTACCCTTGATGCGCAGGGCGGGGATGGGGAGGACGATGTCGCCCTTGTCGAGGGTGGCGGTCCATTGCAGAGCCGGGTAGACGATCTTGGAGTCGACGCCGGTGATCTTGGTCAGTATGGAGGTGATGTGGGAGCGGTAGATGTCGACGGGGTTGATGTCGGGAAAGCAGTTTGGGTATTTGTCCAGGGCGGGCAGGTCCTTGAACTCCTTGGCCAGGTTGTCTACGGAGGCGTCGCTCGCCATGTTTGCGGTAGTCGCGGTGTAGTATGACCTCTGGCGGGAGAAAAGACGGGGAACTAGATGCGACGAAGACGAGGGAGAAATAACAGGAGAGAATGGTGCGTCGAAGTGACTGTGACTCGGTCGGCGATGGCGATGGTGGGGTTGAGACGGCGGATTGTGAGAATGGGAAAAATTATGGCGGGGTGAAAGGCGCCAGGCAGATTTGGGCCTAGCGGGGTTGGTCGACGAAAATGCGTGCAGTGGGAGTCTGGCTGCTGCTGCAGCAGATGCGGCCACTGAAGCTGGAGGCAAAGCAAAGGAAAGCCGGCATAGGGATAACCTGTGACGGCTCAGAGCCGCCGACATTGGGACACAATTTGCGCTCTGGCTGATTGGCTGTACAGTATTCAATATACAGACAGGTGACTATACAATTATTCCAGACCGACAGTCACAGGCATAGTAAATGTCGGTTCCTAGGTCGGACGCGAGGGTGACTCGATTGGATTGGATTGGATTGGATTGGGCGTTTGGCTGGCGTTTGACTCACTGCTGAGGCTCTGAGGCTCTGAGGCTCTGAGGCTCTGAGAGGCTCGTTGTTTCCAGCCCATCGGTCGGCGGGCTTTACTGGTCCCGCCCCACCTACTCCAATTGGCTTCTGCTATTCGCCAAAGCGCTGCGTCAAGACGGAATCTTGGATGCTGTCGATGGCATTACTTCGACTCATCACAACTCCCAGAACACCGTAATTGTGCCAATTCATGCCGAGCATTGCAATCTAGAGACCTTGGAATAGCTCAGGTCATGTATCATCCGGGATTTCATTGTTTGTGCCTGCCAAAACAGGTCTGATCAACCACGCGTAAATATCTAGGTCGGGAAACCCTTGAATACAGAGCATTGAGCATTCTAAACCTATCTTGAACAAAGGTGTAATGATTTTCTTAATACCAGGCGACCTTGGCTTCTAACCCCAAACAGAGTCTTGCCTTCGTAGTCTGTTCCAACGGCTATATCCTGGAAGCTGTGCTGCCTTGGGTCTCATTCCCGTGCTTCCAGTTTCGTGCGTCTATCTCCCCCGAAACCCCGAGTTGCTTAAGCTGTGGCGGTCGCGGCACTTGAAATGGAAAAGGCAAACACCGATGTAACATGTTACCGGTATGACGATGATGCTGCGGTTCTCGGTCCGATAAAGAGGTTTGCTGAGCTAGGCTCTGTATCACTTCGAATTCCGAACTTCAATCAGAACCAGCGTGTTCCATGTCACGCTCGCAGACATCTATCCAAACATCCCGAGTCGACAGATTCTTCAACTGCAAGTCGTAGTTTATCCAGAGCGCAGGCCTACCTGCACGCGTCGACCAAAACATGAACCCCATTCCTAACGGATGTCGAGGATAGTATAAAGCTTTTCCGCGTAAATAATCGCTCTCCTTCCCTCAGAAACAATACTCTTCCACGTGCAGATGAATGCCCTGCGCCCCCGTCCCCTTGTGCACCGCCCGCTCATCGCTCAGCTTGGCCACGCTCGTCCGCACCTTCGTCACCAGCGACGCGCCTCCGCACACCACGACGCCCGTCTCCCCGCCCGTGGCCTCGACCGAGTTGCGGATGAAGCCCGCCACGTCGGGCCGGGCCGCCGAGTGGTGCATGTGCGAGTCCGTGCTGCTCGCCTGCGATACGCGTCGGCGGTTCGAGCAGCACCCGCCCGATGATGACGGACGTGGCTCGACATCGGTGGTCTTTTCTCGTACATCCTTCTCTGTCGCACTGTAATCTTTGCTGGGGACTGAAACGGACGCCGTATTTGGCCGCGACAAAGAATCCGAGATGGCCTCGAGCTGTCCGTTGCCCGTCACAGCAATGGAGACGGAGAGCTCGATACCCTGATCTGCCGCCTTGGCAATCGCCTCGTGCAGCCTCGTAAGATAAAATCCGACCTCGTCGCCCTGCCGCGCTGCCAAAAGGAAGTCGATGCGCTTGGTGCAGATCGTCTTGTTATCCCTCTGCCAGTCCAACACGCTCTCCAAGATGGGCAACGTAAACGACGCGCCCGTCGACGCCGAGATGAGGACGAGCGTCTCAAAAATGTCCCAGCGCGGTGGCCGTCCATAGGGTCCTGCCACCCACGCCGTCAGTGTCTGTTTCTTATTCTTCTTCCCCGATGATGACGACGCCGCCTCCTTTTCCATCTTTTTGGCGTACGCGTGGAGTCGCTTTGAGAATCCAGAATGCGCCCTGATGACCAGCTGGATGCTGTTGCATATGCAAGTCCCAGGCATCTGGTGCGCCGACGCGATGGTGAATGGATGCGTCTCGAACGCGCCGACCCGGGGCAGCCAGAGGTACAGGTGCTGGCCCGCCCTCCACTTGAAGTGCACGTCCTTGATGGTCAGCACCGTGATCGAGTCCCCCACGGCCGCGACCTGCGTGTTGTGGCCGAGCCTCTGGCCGCCCTTGCACCGCGACGGGTTCGCCTTGAACTTGATGTTCTGCCAGAGCAGCATCCCGAGCCGGGAGACGCGATCAAAGCACAGGGCGGCGATGGCGAACCAGACGTTGTAGCGCGCGCTGGCCGGCACGTGAAGGTAGATGACCCAGAGGAAGAGGATGGCGGCGACGACGTGCTGCGCGACAAACACCTCGTAGGTCAGGGCGCGGATCGGCCGCAGCGACGTCAGCACCATCCACAGCAAAATGCCCCAGGCGCCGAGCCCGAACTTGACCATGGGCATCCACTGCAGGTAATCCTGCACAAAGTCGGCCAGCACCCATTCCGTCCAGAAGTGGAAGCCGTGCACCGTGGCCGTGACGAAGATGGTGCGCGCGACCCAGCGGTGCAACCAGTTGAGCCGCTCGTAACTCGTGCCGGCCAGCAGGGCCACGAGGCTCGTCTTGGACGACAGGAGGTAGAGCAGCGGGACTTGTGTGACGGTGACCCAGGCGTTGCGGAAGCCAATGCGCTCCCAGAAGTAGACGTCCTTGACGATGGCCCCGGCCGTCATCATGTAGATGATGACGGCCCAGTATGCCAGCAGCACCAGGACCCGGCCCATGGGCGGCGGCGTCATCCACGACAGATGCTTGTACGGCACGTAGAGCTGGGGATAGCTGATCTCACGGGTCACGGCCGTCAGAGTCGCCCAGGTCTGCCAGTACCACGTCGTGGGTTTGGTCAGGTACTGCAGGGAGCTCGTCCGCGATATCCTCAGTCTGAAGTCGCATGGTCTGGTCAGCTCGTTCGTCGTCTTCGTGGTGACTGCGCATAGCTCCATCGTCTTCTTACCTCAACCAATGCTGCCCAGAATTGACCACCCGTATTAAAAGCAAGAGTGCCAGCACCCCTGCGATGATGTACCAGTATGCGCGAGCCAGGGCCATGTTGTCTTTCGAAAACATGCCGCTGCCCATATCCATCCCGCCCGTGCCCATGTCCATCTTGGCGGTGGTCCTGCAGCTGCAATTCAGTTGTTGTCGTTGAGTGTTGTTTGCGCGTCGTATCTTCCAGCAAGTTGTTGCAATGTTCACTTCGGGTGGACAATAGACGCCCAGCGCTTGAACGGAAGCCAGCCCCAGCAAAGATGACCCTCCCAGCCTGCAAGCTCGTTAGGATCGCCTCAAATGGCACGCTGTCGGCCGACGTTGTTCGAACTGGATGCGGAAAATCTGGTCGCCAGGTTCGCGATGAGTCCAGGCTTGATGAGATAGAGCAAACTTTGGAACTAGGTGGCAGACAGGTTCTAGATCTCGACAAGACGATACTATGCGAGGAATGTAAGTAAGCGTTTCCGGATTACGAGGCCAATGCGACGCCGTCGAGGCCAGAGCGACGGTTGAGAGGAAGACGCGATGAAGGTCCCAACGGTAAGATGGGTATTACTAAAGACCCAGCCAGTCGGGAAGTTCCAGCTCCCTGGGAGTGGTCCAGGCGAAACCTGCTCATTGGGACACAAGCCTGTCTTGTCAGTATTGACGTATCTAGTGGTCTCACTCTCCGTAGTCCAGTTGGCTTTGACTGACTTGCAGGGCTCTGGGAGTCTTTCCTTATGCTGTGTCTAGTCACAGCCAAGAGGTATGTAGAACATGACACGAAAACCACAGTCGGCCCCGTTCGTCCTCCGTGCCTGCTTCAGGTGTTTCTTCATCTTGCCCATTCCCAGCCTCTGCAGGCATGTCAATGTAGTGAGTGGTATAGCAGGCACCCAGTAAAACAAGCGCGCAAGTTTGAGCATCTTGTTTTTGGTTGCCGAGATGGCTAGCTCTTGCGTAGGTCGGGCTTAGTCTCCAGCCACAACTTGCTCATACCAACTCAACCAGGCGCCATTGGGACAAGCAGCTACCCCTCGGTTCCCCGCCAGTCACACTAACCGGCACGGGGGCAGGCAAGGGGTCCCTGGAAGGTCCTGTGGTCCTGTTGTACAACTACTGCACAACTGGTTACGCAGCTTCCGGGCTCTTGGTGGACGGTAGGTAAGTAGGTAGGTATAATCAAGACTTCCGAATACTTGACTGAAGATGATGTCTTCAAGTCCCATATCATCTTGTAGTCTGTGATGGGGATACGAAATTCCAAATTGCGAACGCAAAGGGACAATGTATAAGTAGACAAGGGACATCAACAGCCAATTTCCCCAATGATGTTTCCCTGCAACTTCTGCTTGGCGCAAAAGCTTGTCGTAGACCTCCGAGCCAATGGTTCCACCCGATCTCTCCTCGATCTGGCAGTGGCAGTGTCCCTCCCGATAGCCTTGTATCTCTCTCTCTGGTACCGCGGGATCTCCATGACAACATTCATCTGGCCAACGGATTTCAGGATGACTGCGTTTGAACTCCAGAAGGTAATCATCTAAGAAGCATGTTTACGGCTTCATTATCGCAGTTTTATCGCCGTAATGAGTGAAACTCTACTGGACTTGCTAGCAATACGACCTCATCTCAGGAGAGTTCGCGGAGAGTTCAGGCAGGAAACCGTCAGGGGGTTTCCTCGAAACATTTGACCCCCAGGAAACCTGCTCACCATTGGCCCGCTCTCCCGCTTCCCCAACCCTATTTCTCCAGCCATGTCACCACAGACCGTCGCCATGTACACGTAGTACCCTGACTAGATCCCGACTAGACCTTCTCCTTCAAACATTCGCATTCGAAAGGCCAATCTAGCCTAGCCAGAACCCTAGTCCCGAGGCCATGGGGGCAGACGGCGTATTTGGAAGTAATTACCTACTTGCAACCGAGCTCTCGGCTCAAGCTCTTCAGGTGCCAGGTAGCAGATAGATACCAGTCGCATATAAGAAGACAACTGCCGTCGGCGCTCCGCCATGTCTCACTTCCTCCCGAATAGCACAATTGATCGACGATCACTCATCTGCTGTTGCCTCTGACTGCTGTCCTCTGACTTTAACTCGGCACATAAACCCAATCTCAATATCTAAACAGAACTCTGTCAACTTTCTTCCCCGCGACACCCAACTTTCAGACCCAGCGCTCCCCACTATGACGCCCCCCCTGTCCATCGCGTCCGCGACGCTACTGTTCCTGTCGGCCGCCCACGCCCACTTCCAGGTGCAGTACCCGCCGACCATCGGCCCCTTCAACGATGACAAGGAGGCCGACGCGCCCTGCGGCGGCTACACCCCCGACTTCTCCAAGGCCAACGACTTCCACGTCGGCGGCGACGCCATCGCCACCAAGTCGGGCCACCCCCAGACCCAGTGGCTCTACCGCATCACCACCGACGACAAGGCTGCCGGCAACTGGACCCAGATCCACGCCCAGGTCCTCCAGAGCGGCGTCGGCACCTTCTGCCTGCCCAAGGTCGCCGTTCCTGAGAGCTACCTGGGCCAGAAGGCCGTACTGAGCATTGTGGCCGACGGTGATGATGGCATGTTGTACCAGGTAAGTTATGTGATTGAATTGAACTTCCCGAAGCTCTAGTTCTTGGGTCGTCGTACGTATTTCTTCTCGAAACCCCAAACTGACAATGCCACAATAGTGTTCGGTCCTCAACTTCGTCTCGGGCGTCAACGACAAGACTCCCTCGTCCTGCACAAACTCATCTTCCGTCACCGCCAGCTTCAACGAAGACCCCAAGCTGTCGGCTCTAGTCGGCTCCTCCACAAACACCACATCCGGTAGCGGCAGCTCCACGGGCAACACGCCCTCTTCTTCGCCAAAGAGCGGTGCCGCTGGCATCTACAGATCCCTGAGCGATGCTCGCAACCTTCTGGCCATTGGGCCCTTGGCAGCAGTTGCTTTGATGGTCTTGTAGATACAAATTTTTATGTCTGGTTGAGAACGGAGGCATTTTCTTATCTGCATACCCCTGGACTGGATGCGGAATGCTCATTGTATATATATCTAGCTTAGTCTTTATACAGGATACCCATGTGAATCACTGACCCAGTCTAATCAACGTCCTCCTACTACAGCACGAGAAGGGCGAGAGGGGTTGCGCTCAGAAGTAACATTGAAGCCCTGCAGACACCAGTATGCACAGCAGCGCTCCTCTCATCGTCTTTGCCTTCGTCTCCGACCTTTCCTTCACCTTCTTCTTCACCCCCTTCTTCCTTCTTCTCCTCCCAGACTGGCAGAGTGCTGTTATTGGCGGTTTCGTTGGGGCATACACAGAACAGCCTAGACATCTGATGAGATCCGTGGCCTATTCCCCCCGTGAGCAGCGTTGGCCAGGCGACGGTGCCCATGTCATTGTACGATGACATATTGCGAGCGTCGGGGTTGGTCTGGTTGGTGAAAGCCATAAGCTGTGCGCTGCCTTGGGGGAACTCGCGCATTGCCTTGGCTGGGAAGTAACCCGACACTGATGTGGTCTAGAATGCAACGGTGTAATCGTTGGCGCAGACAGGGATGTCATTGATCTTTGGGCCTCTGCAATCCCTTTCTGCCGTGAGCTGTATTTCTCGGATGCATTCGGGGCAGCATTCGGGGCTGAGAACACTGAAGCAGGTACCATCGTCGTCGCGCATCTTGGAGGGTTAGGGCTGGCTGCCGAGGTCCCATTGGATGACGCAGAGGTCCCATGCATCGAGCACCGAGAGATTCTTCTGGTGGTTCTCGGTCACGTTGGTGAGTAGGGACTGGGGCATGTGCAGATAGACCTCGCCAGCCGCGAAGAACTGGCCATTGACAGGGTAGGGGATGCCGGTTCGCACGGCGACGGAGAGGGACCAGTCGAAGGTGAGGTCTGCACACCTTATAGACAAGCCAACGGGGAAATGGCAGGAGAGTACTCTGTTGTTATTGACGGCTCAACGTTCAACCAAACGTTGAAGTTGCTTGATTGCTTCTCCTCATGGCTCCTAAGGGGCCAAACAACCCAGGACTTGTTCGTGGCTTGTGGTGGTATCAATGTTCATTTCAAGAGCAGGGGATATGTCCAATTCTGACCTTGAGCCGTTTTGTATCTCTTCCGTACCTTTATTATCAGCTTTCATTGTTTTGCTCAAATTTTCCCGACCTTTCATTCATTCAAATAACAAAAATTAAGAGGTCAACAATCATTTGAGCGAGACAATATTATGTTTAATTAATAAGTATAAGCACACAATATCGACTCGAAATGAAAAGGGGGCTAGGCGTATGCGGTGCATCTATGGTAAATGTTCATACTGAAAATGCAGAAAAAGGGGAAGCCTCCAGCCATTGCGTGTACAAATGATCTGGTCATTATGGGCGACATTAGATGAAGAACACTGCGACTGCCGCGGCGGGGAGCCAGAGTGCAATGATTCCGAGCTCCTGCTTGAGACCGCTCGACGACTGGGTCGACGACGAAAAGACATCACCAGAGTCCGATGACGAGGAAGATGTTTGGGTCCTATGGTTTATGAGTGTTAGGTCTCGCATTAATGACAAGGTACATTGGCTGGGGAAGAAGCAAGTATAAGCAAAGAGATGTGTACTGACGTTTTCTCAGAAGCAGATGCGCTTGACGTCTCGCCAGTCGGGGAGCTTGCAGTGCTGCTGCTGCTGTAGAGGCCACCACTATAGGAGGTGACCGAGGCAGAGCGAGATGCCGAAGCGGACCGCATTGATGTCGGCGCAGTCACGTTCTTGCCGAACACAATGCCAGGGGTGCCGGTGATCACGGGTAGGACGGTCGTGCGGGCGCCCGTCATGGTCAGTAGCTGTCCGCTGTCGCTCTTTGAAAGGAGGTAGGTCGTGCTGTGAGGAAATCAGTACTATGCTCTCCGCATCACATCCCCTCGAGTCCAAGCAAGTACTCACATGTAGGTCGAAGTAGAGAAGCTGGCGGCGTCAGCCGGGCGGGTGGTCAGAGCAGTTCCATTGGTGACGACCTGCTTTGCTTTCAGGCCCCCTAGCAGACCTCCCGCGCCTCCAAGACCTGAGCCTGAACCACCAAGTCCTCCCGAGGAGCCTCCAATTCCAGATCCGCCAAGTCCCGAGCCCCCGAGCCCAGCAGTGGGAAGAGCGCCCGCGGAGACGGTGAACTGGCTTCCGCTCAGAACGCCGTCGCCGTTATAAGCAGACGCGGCAGTGGGGAAGGCACCCGAGTTGAACGCAGTGGCGGTCCCGGTCCAGCCCGAAACGGTGAAGACGCCCGCTGAGTTGAACGACATCACGTCGCCCGAGGTGACGGTGAACGCGTTGCCGCCGGGGAAAGTGTAAGCGCCTCCCGCAGTAGCCGTGACGGCACCTGCCGTTCCGGTGGAGCCGAATAGTCCACCAAAACCGCCGTTCGGGCCAACGGTCATCGCAGAATCGCCGGGGAAAGAAGAGCCCCAGCCGACGGTGGCAGACGAGCCCCAGTTACCGAGACCGGACGAGCCCCAGGTGGAAGTGCCCCAACCAGCAGGGTTGGACGAACCCCAAGTGGACGACCAGGCAGACGAACCCCAGTTACCGGGGCCGGAAGAGGCCCAGCCAGTCGATTGCCAAGTGCTAGTCCCAGGGGCAGCGGTGACCGTGGAGGTGTAGCCGGTAGTGTACGCCGACTGCGCATTGGTAGAAGAGGTGCCGTAGACCGTGTTGGTGCTGTAGACGCTGGAAGCCTGGGCTGTGGGGTAAACAGAGCTGGCCGCCTTGCCTGTCTGAGGGCTGACCTTCTGAGTCGACGCTGGCGCGGTGGGGTATGTGGACTGGGGTGCAGTCACCGCCGCCGCCGAGGACACGCTGGACGGGGCCTTGCCGGCCACCGAGTAGGTGAACCTCTCCGTCGCCGTCTCCGTCTCCGTGGCCGTCACGAGGATGGTGTACGTGTACGTGTTGGTGTAGGTGTTGGTATCCGTCTCGGTGGTGGCGCTGTTCTGCACGGGCGCCGCCGCCGACACGACGGTCTGGTAGTTGGTGACGGTGTTGACAATGGTCTGCGGGGCGGCAGGGGCAGCGGCGGACACGACGGTCTCGTACTTGGTGACGGTTTCAGGGGCGGCAGGAGCCGCAGGAGCGGCAGCCGAGACAATGGTCTGGTACTTGGTGACTGTCTCGGGCGCTGCGGGGGCGGCTGCCGATACGATGGTCTGATAGGCCGTCACTGTGTTGGTGACGGTGTTAGGGGCGGCAGGGGCAGCGCCAGAGACTATGGTCTGGTATTTAGTGACTGTGTTGGTGTTGTAGACGGTGTTGGTGGCACCTCCAACGGTAACCGTGTCGGTGTTGTAGTAGTTGTTGGTGTACGTGGCGGTGACAGTGTCGGTGTCGTATACCGTGTTGGTGTAACTAGCAGCGCCGACGGTAGCGGTGCTGTAGTAAGTGGCAGTGACTGTGTTGGTGCTGTAGTAGTTGTTGTTGTAAGTGGCAGTCACCGTGTCCGTGCTGTAGTAGTTGTTGGTGTAAGTGGCGGTGACCGTGTCAGTGTTGTAGTAGTTGTTGGTATAAGTAGCCGTGACGGTAGCCGTGTTTGTTACCGTGGTCTCTTCTGCCGACCAGGTCCATGTGTTACCGGCCCAGGTGGTTGGTGCGGTCCAGGTCGTCTTCTTCAGCCAAGTCGTCCACTTGCCGCCGCCACCACCACCACCACCTGGCTTGCCACCGTGACCACGTCCTCCACCACCATGTCCTCCCCAGCGAGCGTCGAGGGTGTCAGCAGCACCGTCCGACTCAGGGGCCCGAGGTACATTTGCTGACGGATCAAGTTCTTGAGCGTCGTCGGCACGTCTTTCAGGGCTCCATCGAGCTGCTTCAGCGCCGGCCACTGCAAGGAGCAGGTGGCACAGGTGACCGTGCATAGTGATGCGCCGGTATTCGAGAGAGGCAATCACTGGGCAGTGAAAGAGGAGTGGCGCTAACAGATCAAGATCTGCCAGTCGGCGGAAAGATCTGTCTCTTGGACTGAGATACCCTCAGACGTATCGAGAAGATTGTGAGCTTTGATATGTCGGATTGACCAAGTGGACTGAGCTGATTCGGAAGAGTGTGTGCTTGGGCGATTCCAAAGTCACTTGCTACGACTTCCATCGAACCTATTATCTATGAATGTCCAGGCGCTGGAAGTTGTCATTCTTCTCCCCAAACGAGTGTCCACAACGCGTCTACACGTAAGCTCTGTTCTATTTCTATAGACTCGATCCTCCTGGGTGTCAGTTACCTAAAATGGTCTCGGTGGAGACGTTGTTGAGTAAAGAGCTGGCACCAGCGAGGTCTTCTTGACTGCCGTTTTCATCGCCAGGGGTCCTTCCTGCACCTTAATGGGCCGGCATTTGGCTGCGAAGGATCTACGAGTGGGTGTTCCCATCGGGTCACGCACGGTTGAAGCTCTGAGCAAAGTGATCCTACCCGCACAGTCTATGGAATCAGGGGCGGCCCGTGAGTTTGTCGGCCCGCCACCGTTTTCGATGTCTCACGACAGGTAGAACACTAAGGTTTCTTGATATGAAGAGCGAAACCCGAAGAGCTGTCTCACCGCGAATTACGTCCAGTCTGACACCTAGACAAGGGTCATGCCAGCTTTCTCTGACATGAACCCAGAAAGACGGCGGGGAACTTTGCATGAAGCCGGTTGATCGCGATGCAATATGCATATATGTTGAATTGGCAGGCTGCCAGTATGCAAGGCGAAGGCGCTGCCCAACAACATGTAAAGCAGTGGCGATGACAGCCGATTGAGGGGTTGACACAACTTGGCTTTTGAGCAGGGTTCCCCGAAATGCCGTGAGATGCGTGAGATCTCCTTTTCGGCGTGGAGATGTCCCCATAACATTGCTGGTTCAACACATGTTGTCGTCCCTTTATGTAACAAAAACGCAACCGCACTCGCGCAGAAGGGTGTGCGATGCATCAGTCTTAGTGTATTTGAAAGTATAGCAGCAGCCTTCACAGCTGAAGGTATTATCGCTCATGTCTCTGTTCAAAGCATCATGTTCTGGAAGCCATGACATTGGTGTGGATCGAAGATGGAGAAAAGGGCAAAAAGAGAGGTTGCACTAGCCGCGAATCGAACGCGGGGCCCATCGATGGCAACGATGGATTTTACCACTAAACCACTAGTGCATCAAATTGATCTTGCCATAGATCTGACTGTGAAAATTTTGTCTTATCCAGCTCTCTTACCATCTGCCTTATTATTATAGCCACTATATCAAGACTCTACATTCCGTTCTCACCGCCCCTGTGCGCAAGTCGTCTGCCAGGTCACCCTTGTATACCATAAGATGCTCCACGTAAGCCTGCCCAATGTACGAGTATTCGTCCGCATCCTCTGCCCTGCTGTCGCCCCTCCTGGCTTCTTTCCTCAGAACGATCGGGGTCTGGCACCCCAAAGCGATGTAGACTTCATCCCCTTCGGCGGAGTCTTCGGGCCCCAGGCCATAGCTCCCACATTGGGTTATGAAGAACTTTCGCTGGGTGAATAGAGTCTTGCGCATGTCATCACGAAGTTGGCCTGCTGCCTCAGAATCTGGAACAGGCTTTCTGTTTGACAATATGCGATCAAATATGTCGCCCATCCTTGTCTTCACATCAGCAATGGAAGTGCTCGAGCTGCTGCTTGCGGAAGAGCCACTAGATGATTCGTCAGCGAGTCTGGCCCAGCTTTCAAGTACGCTTTCTTTGTCCAAGAAGCCCATTAGCGAAGAGCGCATGCTACTAGGGCTACCATACATAACATCCATCAGCTCTCGCTTCAAGCTATCAATCGTGGCGTTGTACGCAGGCCCGACCAATGAGACGGTAAGACGAACGTGGCTCAGGATCTGCACTGACAACTTGTTCTTGGAACCAGAAACATCAGGATTAAAGGACATGGGAATCGCCAAGCTACCCGCCGCGGAATAAGGACCAAAGACGGACGTATTGTCATCTCCGGGAAGTCCGGTCCACAGCAATTTGAGTCCTAAACCCTTTCTCACGGCGTCACGGTCCATCAACACTGGGCACCAGCTTGGGAAGGGAACGGTCTCCTGTTCGGGTGGCTCTCTCGAAGTTCAGTGCTGCCGAACACACTCGGCCAAAGCTAATACAGACAGCATCCCGGAGTGACGAATATGTGCCTTGGCAAACTCGACTACAAGGTCTCGTACAGGCCGGATGTAGTTGGGGGCACACAGCTCCGGCCCATCGGAGAGGCCCTGCAGTGCGAAGATCTTGTCCCGCGGGTCCGTGGCTTCTCTCGTGCGGAAGTCGAACACTAGCGCTAAGATGTTGACACCGCGAGAAGCACTCGCTATCGACCCTGAGAGATCCTGACCGGGGACTCGCGGCTGCTCCCTGCCAATAACAGCAAGCTTTCTTCGTTGGCGGTAATGCATGTCTATCGACAGAAAGTCTTCAAGATGGACACCCCGGGTATTTGCTTCGAAACAAGGATGGGACAAAGCTTGGCGAACGAGCCGGGAGAGCTTTTCCCAGCTAGTGTGGCATGCACTGCAGTGCACGACTACGCGGCGAGCCAATACAACCTCCTGGATGACCCAAGTCCTCGTCCACCAAGGGTTACGGAGAAGGGTCGTGGCTACGTGGACGCTGCCGTAATGAACCCGGCCTGTGTCCGACTGCCCATCAGCACATCGAAATGCTTGGTCCAGACCCCACGGTGACTGGCTGCCAAGCCACACGACTACCTGCTGAGCGGATGAGAATATCTGGGCCATGAGGCGTACCTGGCTGGCACGTTCACCGCGGTCCCCCTGGTCGATGCATATCGCGTCGATCCACACCGTCCTGGGCTTCGTAGGGCTTCGCAAGTGGAGGAGCATCTGGCGGAGGTTACGTGAGATACGGAAAGGGCGCCTATTGATGCTTATGTCGACGCTTGGAGGATCGCTTCCCCAGACATAGGACAGGGCTTCGTAGATCTGAGTTTGCTTCTCGTCATCGCATAATCGGGCCACTTGAAGCAGGCAGCATAGCGGTTCCCGATGACGTCCAGGATGTATGGTCAGCAGCCTCAAGGACGTCTCCTCGGTGAGGCGCAGTCGTCTGTACGTACGAAGGTTGCAATCATGCGCGTCTTGCCAGTCCTGTTCAGCCCTGACTTTGTATCGAAAGGAAGCCGTTGCATGAAATCCACTGAGCCGCTTGAAGATAAGCTTCGGGAAAAGGAGCACCCCGCTTAAGAGCCCGAAGAGAAGTTGGGGTGCCTCGTCCGTCAGGGCGAAATACAGCGTGACGGCAAAAACGACTTCAATAAGGTTTCCGACAGGCGAACTTAGCTGAAACCGCTTTCTCATATGGTGAATGGTGAGAACAAGGCGGTCGATGATCGGGTTGTTGACGGCCGGCCATAGCAAGCGAGAGGGTAGAGCCAACTTGAGTGTGGCCTCAACCCAGATTTCGCATCTTTCTCGCATATACCTGGTCTCCAGAACCAGGGCGCGGGCAGTGTGAATGACAGTCATGTGCAAGCTCAGGGTTAATGTGGGATATTTGTAGTCGAACATATCTAACGAGTAGATGAAGAGTCCCAAGGGTGCACATGCCAAGCCAAGGATGCAGTGAACCAATGCGAGTGGCACCGCGTATGGGAGACCGAGCGCGGTCATGAAGAGACCGAACATGACTACCCCGAAGAACGTGTAAAGACTCCGTAGTTTCAGCGTGGCGGCAACGGCGACACGATGCGGCAGGGAAGACTTGTCGCTGGCCGCGATGACCAGGCTCAAGACAATGTGAGCCAAAGAAAGATTGACGAGACATAGCTGTGCGAGTATCATGAACCCGATCCAGAGAGAAGAGTAGAGGGGATAAAAGGCACAAAGCCCAACACCAAATAGAGTGACCACGGATAGCCAGAATAGCCATATATAGGTAGTTTCAGACATCTGGAGAGCTGTACTACGTTACCCGAATGAAAGACGCAGCTTGGTGGCTTCAGCCAAAAGTTGCGGCTAAAGATATTCAGGTACTAGAGACAATAATCTCACGTAAGCGCATTCCTTGGCGTGGTGTGGCAGCGATGATAGGGCAGGGGTATAGCATCCTAACAGGGGTTGTGGAAAGACCCGACCCCGAATTGGTGATATGGAACAGCAGCGAACTGAGTCTGGCAGAGCAGATGACGCTTAAGATGGGAAACCGGGTGGGCAGTTCATGGGATTGGGTATGGCCGTGGTCCTGTTTATGTCAATCTGGTACGTATAATATAATTTGGATTGGGACGCATGATGCTTTGTGGGGATGGCGAGTCAAGGAAAAAGTACAACCTAGGGGCTATAAATCAGCCAATGAAGTCTAGAGTTATCAACTAACTTGCTGTTACTCCCGTTTATGTCTATATACTCCCTCTAAAATACAGCGGTCAACTTCGGGTTGGCCATGAACCGCGCAAGGCCAATGACCGCACCGCCTGCAAGCAAAGTAGCGCCCGTCCACATGGACAAGGCAAGATACCCGGATTGCCCTAGGATCTGTCCGCTAATGGGGGTACCAATTAGAGCACTATATCTCCGTGGTTAGCACTCGTCTTCCAGCGACCACCAGTGACTTTGACTTACGCAATGGAGAGACACCCCATGAGGCAGCCGACGGCAAGCCCCTGAAACTTTGGAGGCGCCATCTTACCCGCGCATGCGCCCTGAAGACTCATGACGGCCTGGATGGGATGGTCAGCGCAAGTAATTGGGAAAAAGGGTAATAGCATCTAGCAAGAAGACACGTGAATTGAGTATGGGAGAACTTACACCAGAGGTAAACCCGTAAGCTAAGCCCCAGACGATCAACCCGGCCAGACTTGTAGCCTTGGTCCAGGTAAACCCAATCAGGCCGGATAGCAGGGTGAAGATGGTCAGGAGGTTGTAGTGACCGGAAGTGTCCGCCATGTGGCCCGGAGCTACCCTGCCGAAGAAGGAGGCGGCATTGACTGCCGACAAGAGGTAAAAGGCAGTCGAGCTATCCTGGCCTTGGACAATAGCGTAGGAGGATATGTAGAAGAGGGGCGTAAACAAGCCCAGATACGCCAGAGCGAGGCCGAGGCAGAGGAGCATATACGTTGGCTTCTTAAGAAAAGCGCGGCTGTGTGGCTCCTTGTGCTTCTCCATGAACTCGTCAGTCGCGGTTCCCGCTAATTGCTCTGCGGATTCAGGGGCAGCTTCGGTGTCTGTCTGAGAAGTAGGTCCAGCTCCGGATGCCGACTTGGGAGCAGCAGGCTCGACAATGGTGAGACAGGCAAAAGCCAGCAGGGGGATCATGGCGAAAGCCGCTGCGCGGATGGTCCACCCGAAATTTACGTTGTCGTGGTTGAGAAGCCGCTGGAGCATGATGGGCCAGACGATGCCGCCGATGGAGGAGCCGCCGATGGTCAAACCCATGGCTAGGCCCCTTCGATGGGGCATGTGACGCAGGACGACGCCCAGTGGTGGGCAGAAGACCAGCGACGCGCTGATGCCGAGAAGGAGAGCTTGCGCCAACATGAGCTGCCAGTACTGCGAGCACAGCGAAGTCATGAACAACGAGAGCAGCAACCCCACGCTACCGACACACAAGGGAATGGTGGGCCCGATCTTGTCGACCAGGATGCCGCCGAAAGGGGAGACCACGTAGAGCAGGAAGATGGACAGCGAGCCGATCCATGAGATGTCTGATGCAGTGTGCCCTGGGAGGTACGTGGTGTAGTATTCTTGGAAGACGCCGAACGCGTTGAGGAAGCCGACGGTGCAGAATAGGGCGAGTGATGCGCCGAGCAGAGCCAGCCAGGCCCGGGCACTGGTTGGCGAGTTAGTGTTGGGGTGTCGAACCAAATACTAGCGAGTGTATTACCTGGTTTTGGGGGGTGGCGCAATCGCACTGTTGGAGTTGGAGTCACGGGTAGCCATTACAGGTAATAGTGGTTGTAAGTCTGGCCGTGATGAAAGTTGTTGGCAGTTGGCTATCAGTAGACGCTGATCAATTGAACAGGAACTTGTCAATCAGAGTATTCCTCCTTTAGAAAGCAGATAAAGCAACCTTAATAGCTCCAACTAAATAACGATTGCGAACAATTGCCTGCTTGTCGGAGCCGTAGGCGTAGGCGTGCTCACTCACTGGATGTCGGAGGATCCGCGGATTATCCGAAGCCATGTTAGCTCTGAAGTGGCGGATCATCCGCGGTCCATCCGGCTTGACTCAGGATCACAGCCAACGCCCTTTAACAATTATCACCAACTAATCCAATTTAACGAAACAAACGGATTATCCGTTGCACCCGTTCTTCAGCTTCACTGTCTGTTTGGCCAGGTTCGGATTGGCTGCTGCCATGAAGCGCAAGGCCGCGAGCCCCCCGACCGGGGCCTCTCGCAGACAGCCGCAAGTCTCGTGCGACTCGTGCCGCCGAAAGAAGCTCAAATGCGACCGCGGGCAACCATGTGGCAGCTGTCGCACCCGCGGCATTGCTTGCATCTCGCCATCTACTCCAGCTACAGGTATTCGGCAGGATATCCACGATCATGTAACCGCCCATTCTCTCACTGGCATCGCTGGCATTGCCGAGTCGGGTGGCGTGTCAATGCACTCCATTCTTGCGAGAGTCGCGGCTCTCGAGCACACCGTCTACCGAAGCACCAGCACCAGCACCAGCACCAGCACTGACACTCCTGCTGTCTATGCATCTTCCCATCCTACTCCGGTGGCCTCCTATGCGTCGTCGTACAACAGCCCCTTGCCGCACTCTCTTCCAGACCATGAGCGTCGTCAGGAAGCCAAATTTCTAGACTCGGCCATTGATCGGAGCAATAAAGCTGATCAACAAGTGGTGGCGCAGACTCGTGTGGATTTCCGAGTCACCACCAATAGCGCGGGACCTGTGCATAAGAGTTCTCTCGCCAAGTACCAGGTCTGCAGTACTGGATGGAGTCAGAGCGACCAGCCGGGCACAGCCTGGCTCATGTCCCGGGAGGAAGCCCTGGCTCTCTTCCAAGACTTTGTCGATAACTCCTACCATCTACTGCACATCCTGCACATGAATACGATGCGTCTGCTTATCAATGAGGTCTACACGCAGATCGAGGCAGGGCGCAGTGCGAGTGTCAACCCAGCCTACGCTGCTCTTATCTTCAGCATCGCTGCCACCACGGCCTTCTTCTGGGACGCACGAGTACCGTGCCAGCACAGCTTTGGGTCGGATAATGCCGCCCAACAGGCGTCGCTCGGCTGGCGTTGCTCTGCACTCGACCTGCTGGGCACAGTGCAGCGGTCCGGTATCATGTCACTCGAGGCTGCCCAAGCCTACACCGTCGTGGCCTATCTGTATTACAATGTGGATGGCCAGTCGGCGCAATTCCGCCTTCTCCACGCGAGCTCCGTGGCAGCCTGCCGCGAGATCGCCCTGCACCTAGTCGACATGCCGGGCTCGGATCCGGCTGACGATGCAGCCACTCAAGAGATCAAGCGACGGTTGTGGTGGCATGTCGCCGCGACTGACTGGATGTTGGGGCAAAACGGCGGGCCGCTCGACGGCACATACATCATTCATCCACGTCAAATGAGTGTCGCTAAGCCGCGCAATTTGAACGATGATGACCTGGCCGTGGCCGTCCACGGGCTGACCCATCCACCCGATGTGCCCACGCAAATGAGCTGCTTCCTGCAGAGGATCGAGCTGGCCGAAATCTGCCGTGCCGTGGTCGACGGATACCTGCCTGGCGAGTCGGAAATCAGTGACTACGGGCAGGCTTTGGCTCTCGATCAACTATTTGAGCAAATGTTGGTCAATTCCCCAGCATCACTGGCCTTGCATGCCCCTGTGCCAACCGAGGCCCCTCGGCTGCTCTGTCTACATCGGGCCACAATCCGTTTGGGGTTTTACTCGCGGCGCGCACGACTGCATCGACCATTTCTCATGAGAAAGGATGAAGACGGCCGCCCCGGCGACCCCAGATACCAGAGATCCCGAGAGATTTGCACCCAGTCGGCACGAAACGTCCTGCACATCTCCATGGCGCTGCTGGTCAAGTCGCTCTCGGAACCTCCCAATCCACAACAGCCTATTCCCCAGATTCTAAACCATGTTGGCCATGAGCAATGTCCCGGCTCGCCCGTCCACCGCCTGGGTCTCGTCATATACCACTTGTTCACGGCTTGTGCGGTACTCGCCCTGGACTCCAGTATACGCACCAGCCGCAATGAGGAGCCAACGGCCAGCCAGGCTGCCAACAGTGAGGTGCAGGATGCTTTGACATGTTCCTGCCACTTGCTTGCGGCCGCTGGAAAAGAGTCGGCCGTGGCGGCGGATCTGGTGCGTGGCTTGGCAGGAGTACTCAAGCGGTATCGAATCAAGATCAAGGGAGCTGAGAAGTGGCCAGAGGGCAATGTCTCAGAGCCTCAGCATGACACGAGTATCGATCAAGGACAGCAGCCGAGAACCCGTGTAGGGCAAACAGAAAAGGAACCACAAGTGGTTGAAAGCAACACCACCGGAAGTGGAATTGACCAAGAGTCGATGGACACTGCCGGCGCAGTAGATAGCTTCGGTCTGGATCATTTATGGGACGACTTCCTGGGCGCCGAGCTGATGAGCGAGGACTGGGACCAGATTGTCACGGGGCTGGATTCCTACTGTGGCACGAGGTCACCGGTCCGATAATGTGGGAGAGATGAGTTGTAGGTTGCGAATAGGTAGTTTGCTGCATTCGATACGGCAACCCTAGGCGAGCATTCGCCTGTGTCGTTTCGGTGCTGGCTCCCTTTCTTCAAGAAGCGACGACCATGTCGCATAATATGCGACCTGTCGGTCGCTATTGGACAACCTCATCATCAAGCAAACTGTTGGCATGGTATCCAGAAGCAAGGGGTTAATTGATTGGAGTCAAGGATGATACTGGTCTTGGTCTTGGCATGACCCTAGTTAATGGCCAATTGCAGCCAAATGCAGGCCATGGGTGTTGTTCAAATTACCCCACGATTGCGATTGGAACCATGCACCCTCACGGTTACACGGGTGGCGTAGGCATGGCTTTGCACTAAAGCAGGAACGAGGGTTGGGCGGGCATTGGCTTGCAGTGGCCTGAGGACTATCAAAGTGGTTGCAGCCAGTAGCGCAGTTGACGGAAAGCCTTCTTGGTCTATGTGGTTCCAGAAGGAATTCCGAGTTGTGAAAGAAAGGTAGCCGGACTTGGTGACCTTGAAATCATCCGAATTCACCGAAGCGACCGGAGCAAATGCAAGGCGTGCCAAGTACCGGATTGAGAGTTGGAGAGAGCGAACTGAGGCTTCTCGCAAGAACCAACGTTACATCCAGCCTATCCCTGTTGACCATGAAGCTAGAGCAAGTGGCCCAAAAGTTACACATTGGACCCCGTGATCTGGGTTGCTTAGTAGACGGGAGGATGGAAGCTGGCGTGATACTGACTTCTTGCCCAGTCCCCGTCAGTCCCCGTCAGTCCCTTTGTTTGCCTGTCTCAGGAACATTCGTCTTGATCGTCTTGCGAAGTTACTCGGTTAGCACAGTCAATCATAAAAGCATCAAGGCGGCGAGACAGGAGAAATTGCCACCACATGATAAAGTGTTGACACATCTGGTTGAGCTGCACGCTTATCACGACGGCTCCGTCTCAGTCCCGGCAACTTGGCACTCAGGAGGACTGCATCGGAGATTCACTTCCGAGCCCAGAGCTGGCCACTGAGCAAAGGATTCAATAAACAACGACTAGCCAGACCGCACCCAATCAAACACATCAGAGACATCCGGACGGGCTGGGGTTATCGTCGTTACGCGGGCCAGTGCCACGGCGGCGGTAAGTGGGCGGTGGCCAAGAAGTGGTCAAGAAGTGGTCACTCGCGACAATTACACTTCTACCCCGCATCCAACCCCCCCCCCGATCCCCCCAAGACCCCTAGACCCCCAGACCTCCCGACTCGGAAGGTGCTACTGAACAAGAAATGTTCAATGCTGGGGGTTCACCTCCTCCAACCTCTACTTCGGCTACCCGTCGGCTGTGTCACCAGAAACCGCCCCCCTTGCTGCTGTTGCCCCTGCTGCTGCCAGTCGGTCTATCGGGTTGGACACGGTCACCATTGAGAGGGTTTGCGCATTTTCCGGCTGCTGCCAACAAGGTTTTCCTTGTCTATTGAAGTCATACTTGTGGCCCATTCTTTGGTTTGGAAGGTATTGGGTACGATACCTTCTGTTTCGAGTTAATAACTGTGTAGTATAAATTAAGAGGGATTCGGTTTGCTGGGCCAGCTTGGTTGATCCGATAATTATATATATGGAAAGAAAATCGGGTTGGACATGGGATATTGGGGTTATCATTCTGCATGTAGGTCAGTCAGCATGATCGGTCTAGACGCCAAGCTTCGCTTGAATTGAAAGTCAAGGCCGAGCAGGAAAAGGTGAAAAGAACCCGGCTTGCTGCTTCCTCATTGCCTGTGTCTTTTGTTCCCCGTTTCTGTTTCGCTCAGTGGCATTTGGTTTGTGTCGCATCAGTCATCTCTACCATGGCCACCAGCGTGGACTATGCTGGCGAGAAGCCAGGTGATGACAAGATCGACGGTGTCGTCGCGCAAGACGAGAGGAGAAGCCACCGGAGTCTGGACTACGAAAAGAAAGGTCGCATTGACTTGCCCTCGCTCTTCCCTCCCGCCGAGTGGCTTGATCGCCTCAAGGCAGAGTACACCGGCGAACATGGTGGCGAGGCCCTGCCTGCCGGCGCAGACCCCGACCGCATGGTCGAGTGTGTCCTTACTCTCAACGAGGAGGAATCCTTGCAGGTGCTCAAGGAACTGCTCGTGACCCAGAGGGAGGACTACAGCATTGACCGCCAGATGATGGCCCGCCTCGAGGAGCTCGTCGAGGGCAACGAGGCCTGCGGTATGGAGCAAGGCGAGTGGGCCTACGAGGTGTGCAAGCGCGCCGGCCTGTACCACAACTGGTCGCCCTATACCGAAGTCCGCGCCGTCACGCTTCCTTACGATGACCCGGACGAGGCGTGCGAGACTCCGAGGGCCTACTTCCTCGGCTTCTTCTGGGTCTGCGTATGCACCGCCATGAACACCTTCTTCGCGCCCCGCCAGCCCGGCATCTCCATCCCGAATTCAGTTGTCCAGCTGCTGCTCGTGCCCATGGGTCGCGGTCTCGCCTACATCCTGCCCGACTGGGGCCTCACTGTCCGCGGCACGCGCTACACCCTCAATCCGGGGCCTTGGACCAGCAAGGAGCAGCTGTTCGCCACCATCATCTTCTCAGGTGCCTCCACCATCGGCAACTTCACCGGACTGCTCGTCATGCGCCTGCCCGTCTTCTTCAACCAGCGTTGGGCCTCGTTCGGCTTCAACATCATGCTCGCCTTGGCCAACCAGATCTACGGTCTCGGCATGGCGGGGATCCTGCGGCGTCTGACCGTCTACCCCATCGAGGCCGTCTGGCCCAACGTGCTGCCGACACTGGCCTTGAACCGCACCCTCATCAACAGCGACAACAAGCGCGAGAAGATCAATGGCTGGTACATGACGCGCTACACCATGTTCGTCTGGGCGAGCGTCGTCTTTCTGGTCTACTACTGGATCCCCAACCAGTTCTTCATCTCCCTCCGCCTCTTCAACTGGATGACGTGGATCTCGCCCAACAACTTCAACCTCGCCACCGTCACGGGCGCCTACGGCGGCATGGGCTTCAACCCCTTTTCGAGCTGGGACCCCAACGTCTCGGGCAAGGACGCCATGAACTCGCCCTTCTTCGCCCAGCTGCAGCAGTACGTGATGCGCGCCCTCTCGGGTCTGGTCATCCTCATCATGTACTACAAAAATGCCTTCTGGGCCGCCTACATGCCCATCAACTCCAACGGCGCCTTTGACAACAAGATGGGCCAATACAACGTGTCCAAGGTGCTCGACGACACCAACGGCGTAGACGTGGCCAAGTACAGGGAGTATGGGCCGCCCTACTACGCCATTGCCAACCTGTTCGTCTCGGGGGCCAACTTTGTGTACTACACCTTCTCCATCGTCTACGTCTTCACCAAGTTCTGGAAGCCCTGCAAGAAGGCCTTTGTGGGCATCATCGTCAACACCATCAAGCGCCGCAGCGTCTACACCGGTTTCGCCGACGGGCATACGCGTATGATGCACATCTACAAGGAGGTCCCTGAGTGGTGGTATGGCATCGTCTTCGTGTTTGGCTTCGTCGTGTCTATAGTGAGCGTCACGGCCTGGCCGACTCAGACGCCATGGTGGTCGATTCTGGGCGTCACAGGCGTCGGCGCCCTGCTTACGATTCCCTGGGTCGTCATCGAGTCCATTGCCAACACGGGCATCCAGCTCAACGCCATCTGGCAGGTGTTGCCCGGTGTTTGGTTCCCGGGCCGCCCACTTCCCCAACTTATCATCCTCATGCTCGGAGGGGCCTTTGAGCAGATGGCCGGTGGCTTCAGTGCCGACTTGAAGTACGCACACTACGCCAAGATCCCGCCGCGCGCCGTGTTCCGTGGTCATGTGTCGGCGTGCATCATCAATTGTTTCATTTACTGTGCCATCCTCGAGGTCATTATGGTCTACGCTAACCAGGACAGCACGCTTTGCCAGTGGGATAACAAGCAGTACATGGTGTGTCAGTACGCACACTCGGTTTGGTCGTCCGTCATCTTCTTCGGCGCCTTTGGCACCAACAACATGTTCAAGCTTTACCCGATGCTCCCGTGGTGCTTCCTGCTCGGGGGCGTGCTCGGCGTGATGTGGATGGCCGGCGAAAAGCTCCTGCCGCGCTGCCGGACCCTCCTCGAATCGCGCATGGAGGCCAAGCAGTTCGCCTCGTTCGATCGATATTTCTGGAAGCCGGCGGCGGCGACCATGGCGTGCCTCAACCCGGCCATCGCGCTGTCGGGGGCTCTGTCGTGGGCGGGCAACAACAACCTGAGCTACGCGACGCTGGGCATCTACGTGGCCTGGTTCTTCCAGTACTACCTCAAGCGCCGGTACACGGCATGGTGGGGCAAGTACTCGTACCTGGTATTTGCCGGTCTAAACGTAGGGGTGGCCATCTCGGGCCTCATCGTCACGCTGGTCTTTTCCTTTGGCGCCGGCAAGAACGCCTCGTTCGCCTGGTGGGGGAACACGGTCTCACAGAAGGGCGTCGACTACCAGCTCTACAACAACAATGCCTCAATGTACCCGTTGCCTGCGTCTGGCTACTTTGGGCTCAGTCCGGAGGCGTATCCTGATGATTGGTAGGGTTGTGGTTGTGTTTGGGCGCTTAGTTCCTTGAAATAGGGGGAATGACTTATGTACTTGACTCAATACACCCAAAGGCTCTCATGGAGACATCAGTTTGTGTCGCACCTAGATGCTGGCGTCTGAGCTCAGACTCCCGTTCACGTCCCCGTGTCATCACCAATGGGCTGTATCAATGTGTAGCTGGCTGACGTGTTGGATTCCTGTACCCCATTGACCAAGTACAAAGGTCTCAACAGCCCGTCATCACTAAAAAACAGCTTCGGCCTCTCGCGCCGGTAGTAGTCGGTACGTCCGCCGTCGGTAAAGTGGACGGTCGTGTTGTAGACCTCTTGCAGCTTAAACGTCCAATTGCCCGTCAGATTCCGCGAGAACAGATGCCCGCCAACCCGTGGGTATTTGACGCCGTGCATCGCGATATCGATCATCCAGTGACACAGAATGTGCCAGTTGCCGCGCCTGTCGCGCCACAAGAATGGGTCTTCGGTCCAATGATCGCTGTAGTCGGATGTGTTCCATGGCATCGTCTTGGCTAGCTTGTACATGCCGTCATTCCATCCGTCGGCCCTGAAAATCTTGTTGTCTTCGACCGCGAGAATGATCTGAGAAGCAGGAGACTGCTCGCTCCAGGTTGGCCAGGGGGCTGGATTGGTGCCGTTGACGACGGGCTGCGGCGATGTCCAGGGTCCTCGGACATCGGGCGCACTGGAGACGGAGATGTTGTTGCTCCACTTGTAGGATGCGCAACGCGTGGGCGTCTCGGCGTCGATGCCGATGCTGTACAACAAATACTTCTTATCGGCGGGACTCCAAACTATGGTGGGGTTGTGATGGAACGTCCCGAAGAGCTCCTGGGCGTAGTGATATGGCCCTGCCGGCCCGGTTCGGGACTCGGCACGAATAATGGTGCTGAAGGGCCGCCAGCCCGCAAGGCCGCAGCCGCGGGCGAATTGAGAGGCGATGAGGTGGAAGAGGGATTTGTCATGCTGGTCCTGCACGATCTGGCCGCCCCAGGAGGAGTTGCCGCCCTTTATGCTGTAGTGGTCTGGGAGGGTGACGTTGGTGTGGTTGTAACCCGTCCAGCGCAGGGCGGGTTGGAGATCCAGCTTACCGCAGTCGGGGGACGTCCAGCCGGGATCGCATTCGCATGTTCCGCAGGGTGTGCATATGCCGTTTAAGCTGCAGTCATCGTCGGTTTTGCATGTGTCGGCAGTGGAGACCAGAGCCTTGGATACAATGATCAGGCATTTGGCGAAAGCGACCATCTGATACTTGTGCATCTTCACTGATATGTCCATATCGGAATGAATATATCGCTGAGCCTATTGTAAACCCACTGACATACTCGGGATGGGATTCTCGGAGCGATCCAAATAATGCCTCGTGGGAGCCGGGTATTTCGGTGTAATGATGCTGGGAATGCGACATGCTCCAAAGGATTCTTCCCCGAATGAGGACGGAGCATTGCTGTCCCCTGCTGTTCTCGTTTTCCAGCTCGGAAGATGGAATCTGTCACAAGCATCGAGCTGTCACCTGCTACGTGATATGCCTGCACACAGATTCGATGAAAGATTTCATATCGACAGTTGGGCAATAAATTGCCGCGTTACTACTTCTTTTGTTGTTACCAGACGCCTGGTCGCGTTCCTGCTAGGGACCTAGGTGCAGTAAAGTTCAGGCACCATGTCCACTAGGATTGGCGGCCGGAGGCTGTTCAGTTAGTTGAGTTGGAGATCGGCACACATTAATGCTTGGCCCGTTACTCTAGCATCCGAGCATAGTTTCTACAATTACAGTTCATCTTTGTGTTCTTGATGCTGAACCTCGGGGGTGATTTGGTAATAAAAGACCCGGACTCTGACTTGCTGAAGAATTTTGCGCCTACGGAATCTCCAGCATCTAGTTGATCGGTTGCGATGCGATGCGCATCGACGGCCTCATCGTGGCAGAGTTCAGAGTCGGTTGCATCATCCATTCAGTGACGTAGTAAATTGGAGAATTGCCCCGCCGATGGCAACACCGCAGAAAGACGGTCGAACTGCCCGTTCGGCGCAAACTTGCAACAACTTGACTGTCTTCAACATTGTATTTCCTTGGCCGACGCTCTTCCGGTGACTCTTTTAGACTTCCATGTCAAGATCATTATCTCGTCTGCATTCGACTTGCCACTCTCTAATTGCGGCACATACTATGGCGGGACAGCAAAAGGACATCACCATCGTCGGCGGCGGCATCATCGGCTGTTGCGCCGCCTACTTCCTCACACGGCATCCCGCGTACTCAGCCGACACCCACCGCATCACTTTGCTCGAGGCCTCTTCTACTTCCACGGGCGGCCGAACTGCCGACAGCATTCAAGACCCCGCCACGCTCCTCCCACCCCAGTCGGCATCGAAGCGAAACCCCGCCCACGAGGGCATCGCCGGCGGCGCAAGCGGAAAGGCCGGTGGACTGCTGGCGCTTTGGGCGTTCCCGCAAAACCTTGTGCCCTTGAGTTTCAAGCTGCACGACGAACTGGCCAAGGAGCATGGCGGCGACAAGAGATGGGGCTACCGACGCTGCTACGCCAGCCAGGTCGACTGCAGTGCGCGACTGCCTCCGGGCTTCACCGGCGGCAAAGACAAGAACATGACGGCGGCCGACAATGCACAGCGAGAGGGCAATCACGAGGAAGGCGCCTCCAAGGGTTTACACAAGGATCACAAGAAATCGGCCCAGGCGCTAAAGAAGCTGGGCGCGCCTGAGGACCTCGACTGGCTCGACGCGGAACACGCCCTGGGTGGCTACGACAACATGGGTACGCCAGACAACACCGCCCAAGTGCATCCGGAGCTGTTCACGAGAGCCATGGCCCAGATGGCCGAAGACCGGGGGGTCAAGATTGTGACGGGCGCAAAGGCCACCGCCATAAACAAGAGCAGCGACGGCAAGAGTGTGGTTAGTGTCACCTACGAGAAGGACGGAAAGAAAGAGACGCTGCCGACTACGGACTGCATCGTCGCTGCTGGACCGTGGACGTCTAAGCTCCTGCCCCAGATCCCCGTCACGGCGTCACGGGCGCACAGCGTCGTCATCAAGACGCCCAAGACGGTTTCACCCTATGCCCTGTTCACCGCCATCAACCTCCCCTCGGGATTCCCCTCGCCGATGCCAGAGCACATTCCGGGGTCGACAGCGGGCCAGCGACAGGCATTGAAGCGGATGCAGATCGTGGAGCCCGAGATCTATGCGCGCCCAGATGGCACAGCCTACGCCTGCGGCCCAACCGACCAGACCGCACCGCTGCCCGCGACCAACGCCGAAGTCGAGGTAGACGAAGCCCGTTGCCGCGACATCATCGACCAAGTCGGCAGCATCAGCGACGATCTGGGCAAAGATGGGCAGGTGCTGGCGCGGCAGGCATGCTATTTGCCACAGGGAGGGCCCTTCATTGGCAATGTCAAGGGCACCCAGGGCCTGACGGTGGCGGCCGGCCACACGTGTTGGGGCATTCAAAACGCGCCCGGGACTGGGAAGGTGATCAGCGAGATTGTGCTCGAAGGCATGGCCAAGAGTGCGAAACTGGGCGGCTGCGATCCTTCGAGATTAACATGATCGGAAGCGGTTTCATCCGCGGTGCGAGGGGTCGCCCTGCTTTATGTAGTCGTAGATGTAGTCGTAAGCTGATGGCATTTTCCCAATCAATTCCAAGAGACTAACACGGCCCCAAACAAGGGCCGAGAGCCTGGGGTTCTTGGAGCTGGGGAGGGGCTTGGCTTGGCTTGGGGAGGCCAGGACAACAGCCTGGAGGCCTGGCAGGCAGAATGAGGGGACCTGGTAAAGCAAAACACAAGTCAAACCCTTCCCGGCTTATCGGCGAACCCCCCGGCTGAGTCGTGATTCAATGCAACATGAAATATCCTAGAGGCACCGGAAAGCGAACCCAAACAAATGGGCCGCCACATGGCCGGTAACGTTTCTCGACAGTCTCGACAGTCTAGACACGACTTTGATCCGACGTCCACTTTATTAGGTGAGAAATTGAGGGGCTCTCAGCCGGGTTTCCTGGTTTCACCATGTGCCTCATCGCCCTAGAACCCCTGCCGTCGATCACCAAATTTCCAACGATTGGACGATCTAACCTTATATCCATCAATGCCGTGAGTTGGAAAAAAGTGACACGGAAGAAAAGAAACATGGGATTGCTGTCGGGGAATACGACCCAGCAATTGGGACGGACCTCTGTGTCACTGCGTCACGCCACGCAACTCCTCGTGTCAGCCTCTTCAACATCGCATTCCCTTAAACACATGCATATGCCCATGTTTTGAGTGTTCTGTGTTAATTGGTTCTAGCCTTACTTACTTGCCTTATAGACAGACACTTTCTTTCTGGTGTCGGCCTTTTATAAATATGCATAATCCTACTTAATTCTTGGTTATATTCTACCTAATCACCACCTCGACCATGGTGCGAATACTGGTGCCGTTCCTCCTGGGCCTCCTTGGGCTGAGAACCGAAGCCACATTCATTAGCCCACCGGACAACTTGAAGATGGTCATGGGCCATGCGGGCGTGCCGGTTCGATACAAGAAGGTGGAGGCGGGCATCTGCGAACTCGACCCCAATGTCAAGAGCTTCTCTGGTTACGCCGACGTGGCGGAGGACCAACACATCTTCTGGTGGTTCTTCGAGGCGCGGCAAGATGAACCCGAGGAGGCGCCCCTTACCGTGTGGATCAATGGTGGCCCAGGTAAGCTACACTTGTCTACGGAGTATACCATGCAATCTTTTCTGGCCCTCTAATCCTCGAGAGCAACAGGTTCGAGCTCGATGATGGGCCTCTTCCAGGAGCTGGGCCCCTGCGGCGTCGACCCCTATGGCGAAGTGTACAGCAACCCTCACTCTTGGTCCAACGTCAGCAACATGCTCTTCATCGACCAGCCCACCCAGACTGGGCTCTCATACACCAAGTCCGTGCCAGGCTACCAGCAAGGAGGAGACGTGATAGAGCTGCCCGACAACATCTGCCCCGACTACGTGGCCGACCCGTCCTCGTGTGGTACTTACTCTCATCCCAATATGGCGCTGACGGCCAACTCGACCGAGGGCGCGGCGCACAACTTTTGGCTCACCCTCCAGGGATTCATGGGCGCCTTTCCGCAGTACACGAAGAACGGGTTCAATCTGGCGACCGAAAGCTACGGGGGACATTACGGGCCCGTCTTTAGTGCCTATATTGAGCGCAGAAACGATCGCTTGTCCCCCAGTACCGTGGAAATTCCCCTGAAGACACTTCTGGTCGGCAATGGATGGTGAGCTGCGGTTCCTTTGCCACGATGATCTCTTGGTCATGTACTGACACGAACTCTGGCAGGTTCGACCCCATCATAGGCTACCAGGCATTCTACAACTTCACCGTGAGCCCCGGCAACACCTACGACTATGCTCCCTTCCCCGACGACACTGCCGCCGAGCTCTACGAGAGCCTCTACGGCGCGGGCAACTGCATGGACCAGCTGCGGGACTGCCAAGCTTCAGGTCTAGACAACGTATGCGCGCAGGCCGACGACTTCTGCTCCGACCACGTCGAGTACCCCTTCGGTGATCTCTCAGGCCGCAGCGACTACGACGTCCGCCAGCTGACGCCTGATCCCTTTCCCTACACGTTCTACGAGGACTACCTCAACACCCCACGGGTCCAACGCGCGCTCGGCGCTGCCACCAACTTTACCAAGAGCAACCGGGTAGTTGCGCGCGCCTTTCACGGCACGGGGGACGATGCCCGAGGCCTCAACATTGCCGATGAACTGCGATTCCTACTGTCCCGGAACGTGACGGTGGCCCTCTACGCCGGCGACGCCGACTTTGACTGCAACTGGCTGGGCGTCGAGGCCTTTGCCGAGCAGCTTCTCCGGGGTCCCTCCGCCGCGGGGTTCGCGGATGCGGGATACACCGACCTCCTTACCAGCGACAACATTATGCACGGCCAGACGAAGCAGGCCGGCCGGTTCAGCTTCACGCGCGTATACGAGAGCGGGCACATGGTGCCCTTTTACCAGCCCGTGGCGGCGCTCGAGCTGTTCAGGCGTGCCATAGGCGGACTGGACGTGGCTACGGGGCGGGAGCTCGCGAGCCCCCTCTACAAAACCAACGGTACCGCCAAGAGCACATACTGGAACGGGGACGCGACCATGCAGTGGGATGTGGTTGCGGCCAACCGGACGTACGACGTCAAGACGAACGGGCCTGGGGCTTTCTGGGACGACGTGGTGAAGGCCCCGAGATGAAAAAAAGGCAGGCACTATCGGATCACAGTTGAACAAACCCCAGGTTAGCCAGGCGGATGTGGCACATGGTCTCTGGCCATGGCACGATCAACATCAAATTTGCAGATCGCACAATCTCAGATATGGCAGCATTCCCAAATGATGAGCATTAGCTTTATTGCCATTGGTGGTGATACGTATGTGCATCTCAGAAAGTCACTGCAGCGCGCGAGTCCACCCCACAGGAACACGCCAAAGTGCCAGCATTCTCGAGATGCTCGAGCGACATTTTCATGCCGCCTTGGTCGGTCAACCCATTGAGGCGATGGTCCCTTCAGTGGCACCGAGATTCATCGCAATACTACCTACTGCCATTTGCAGTGAAACCGAGTAAAAGGCGATAACCAATACTGGTGCTCATGCGGATCTGGGCTCCATGGAACTAAGTGCCTGGGCCGTAGTTTGGCATCTGACTGTCAAGCCAGATGATAGTCTTATCTACACTGCTCATGCGACACCAGTCGTGGGAGCGAATAGACAGCCCAGCAAGATAGCTGGTGCCAAGAGAGGAGATATGTACTCACTATAACTATAATTTTAATCCAGCAATTAATACTCCATGAGCTTCGTATGCGACGACAGCTGTTCAATGGCGCGCGACGACTGTACATTAAAACATGGCCATTTTGATGATCTCCCCTTGGAGAAGGAACAAGATGCAAGCACACCTGGAATTACGTCAGCTCCGTCAGCCATTCGCGCCGAGAGGGGTATCGACAGGGGTGATGCTTCTCGTCGTCAGCCCCAGAATCTTCAACGTAAAAACATCCAGATCTAACGCAATAGCAACAATGGCCTGCGCCGACGTTGGGCCTACAAATCCAGATATAGCTGGTTTAGGGGTGCGTCTGCTCGCATACATACCTCATTCTCCAAGGCCAAGAGCATTCCTGTTACTAACGCGCTTCGGCAGATCATCCTCTCATTCACAATACAGGCTGGTCTCTCGTTTCTCCTCTCGGGATGGTCCATTTCAATCGAGACCCGACTTCGTCTACGCGAGGTTCGCCGCATAAGGCAGCGCAAGCTCGACGAGGACAAACAGGACGGCGACACTATGATGTGGTTTTTCGCCGTTATGACCAGACCCACGCACATCGACCTTTGGCCAGACGGCGCTCATTTCTACAGCAATCGTAAAATTGGTCTAATTGATCAAGTGCTGCGGACAATTGGCGACACCCAGCTGCTCAACGGTCAGTTATTCAGGCTTCCAATCTTCCAAATCACTTTTTTTTGACTCGGCTCGCTCAGGAATCTCGCTGCTTATCGGTGCGTTGGCTCAGCATCAGACACTGGGGCTTTACCATTTCCATGTCGTATATGACGTGGTCAACTTCACTGGGTATGCCACTTATGAGTACCTTTGCGACGTTTTCGGAACCGAATTAATAGTCACCATCCAGCGTGTCGGCAGCGGCGGCGTTGACTACAACTTTCAAGCGCCCTGACGGATTTTTCTTCAGTGGCTTGTTGATCTCTGTGTACTCTGGTCTCTACCTCGCATTCACAATACTGTTCGGCCTGAAGCTTCAGATGTGGGACGATAGTATTCCTGGCCAGTGCTACAACGCCAGTAGAATTTCAATGCCGAGTGCAGCTCACCCTTATGTTGACCGGATTTATCTTGGCTTCACAGCCTTTTACCTGTTCGGGAGTTTATTTATGTGCCGGTCTGTGGCGCCGGGGATCTCTACGACGGTAGCGGACGGGTTGGGCCAACTGGAATCGCCTATATTCCATTTCATGGCCGGCATCTTCAGACTCATTGGCCGCTTCAACAAATCCCGCTGGGAGTGGATCGCAGCCAAACTGTCCCCGAGCAATCCTGACAACCCGCGCCGGCTTGAACGCCTCATGGAAACCTCTGATTTATCGCCCTACCGTGCGAGAGGCACCGTTCTGACAATTGCATTGGTCCAGTACCCCGTTCACGGATACATGGTCTACGCCCTGCGGTCCTCCAACGAAGAGTTTCTCACAGGAAGCTCCGAAAACGAATGGGGATTTGGTCAGATTGTGGCTTTGGTTCTGGTAGCAGCAATGCTGCTCGAGTGCGTCAAGGCATGGGCAGGCAAGTTCAAAAGACACTTGGCTAAACCGACCTTGGAACCCACAAGCTAATGGCAGAGAGCAGAGTATAAGTTGTCAAGAGAGTCGGAGAGTTCACATGTCAGTACCAGTAAGAGTCGAGGGTGTACCTCCTTTCTGCGGGTGTTGTTTCTCAGGAATGATGGGGTCTCGAGTCCCGTATTGCCCAGTCGCCACTCGACAGGATTAGAAAGACGACGGTCACTGCCCTCCGGTTTCAAGTGTGCATAAAAAGGGGCTTGTATAAAGTAGGCAAGCAGGAACCATTCACCAATATTTGGTATATATGATAAAAGAAGAATCTTATCCATTAACCAGTTTCATCGGCCTTGAAGCACTAGTGGTTTAGTGGTAAAATCCATCGTTGCCATCGATGGGCCCCGCGTTCGATTCGCGGCTAGTGCAAGGATTCTCTCTTTTTGCGTTTCTTTTCTTGTGAAGATCAACTTTGATGTATTCGAATTCCTTCACAGTCATTGGGGAGTTAGGCAGGGCTACGGATGAGATCTGGGTGTCTCGTCTCACGCGTGTGGCTTCAAATTTGGCGAGGTGGTCGCCAGCTTGCGGGCCTCCTCGGCGCCCACCACGAAGCGTTCTTATGTAGGGTTGAATTTCGAACAAGCAGTCCGGTCGGGCCATGACAAACTACTGGTGGACAGCCATCAGGAACTACATTGTAGGCCGTTCATACAAGGCCATGTGCAGAGTGTTGCATCACAGATGTTTTGACAGATACCAGAACTGACGGCAGGGGTGAACGCGCCTATTTCAGGGGTAACGCCAGGAGAATGGGCTGCAGGTACACCCTGATTTACTAGCCGGTATGCGAACGTCGTGTCGAGGTGAAGCAATTCAGATATGAGCTTTATAACACTTCAATTCAGGGGAAAGGGGAAAGAGTGGATAATGCAGTCGAGGCGGTGGGCACCTCGGTATATAAAACCCACCTGCAGTCAAATTCATTTACCGCTTGTATACTACTTGAGTTTGGCGCCCGTCTTGCTGTAACCGACGCCACGCCTCGGTCGTGCCTATAAGTTGCGGCGAAATTCGGGAACACATTGTTCGTCAAGTTGCTGCTTTAGCCAGGGTCTTCTCTAGAGGCCTTCATGAATATTATATTCCGCTCTGCGGACATCCGTCGGTCGTGTTATCTCAGTTGGGTGTAAGGAATGTCACCTCTGGGTCATATGATCTGAGAGGATCTTGCGTTGGGTCGACGTAATTCAGGTATCGCCATTAGGTTGCTGCGTTAATGGACTCCGCATAAACCTCAACCTCGACTTGCCAGAAAATCGAAATAAAAGGGGGGGACGAAAAGAAACGACACTGAAAATAAGTAGCAGCTGTCGAAATTACTGTTTGAACTAAAGGAGTGTTGATAATCTAAAAGTTAAACGAGCGTTGGTAATGACCGAGAGTCATCAATAATGTGAAATCAAGTCGAAACAAAGTTAAAGAACCCGCCATGCCTCCGTCGCACTGGACATATCCTAAAACACCAGCTAGCCAATGAACCCTTGGATTTGTAACCTCACGCCCTTATAATATCTAGGAGCACGAAGTGACGAAGTCCATCTTGATCTTGCATGCAGGGTCTGTTGGATTAGGGTCAGCTAATTTGGGCTAACAAATCATCATGCGAAAGCAGGACACTCACTCTGGTCCGTCTGAATCCATCCACAGGTCTGGCAGCCGGCGGCTCGGATAGTCGAGACTGCGCTCAAGAGCGTAGCTCCGTCGGCCTCGCATTGGATCTTTTTGCCGCCGACCTTGAAATCACCCTGGACAAAAATGCCGCCGTGGCCGGAGCAGACACCAGATTTGCTGCGGGCGGGCAAGGTAATAACATTAACACTCAGTCCATCATACATCATGTTGCCGCCGTTGGGCTGGGTTGGGTAGAAACCACTCACTCTCCGCCGTTACGGTAGATTGTCGACTCGACTCGCGCAGCCGCATCGCTAAAGGCGCGCTTGAGCGACTGCCCGTTGTTGCACCTGGCGGAGCCTTTGCAGGACGCGGCGCCTCCAAATCGAGGAAGAACCTGGCGTGCTTCGATGGAGGTGTCCACCACGCCCTCCGGCCCCGAGAGTCTTAACCCATCAGTCTCTCCCGCAGGGATACTGAGGGCCACAGATGCAGACACGAAGCCCAGGATGGTGACAATTGCAGCGGGAAAGTACATGATGATACTATGGGGCTTTTGATGATGATAGTTGGTTGTTGTGTAGGGAAAGGCAAGGGAGCAGTGATACAAAACGGTTAATGTTGCTGTAGTGGTTGTTACAGTGGTTGCGGTTGCGGTGATTGATGTTTTATTAAATTGGCCGGTGGGAATGGCGGTATTTATACGTGACTTCATCTCTTGTTCGTCGCTGCCACCACCCTGGAAGTGAAAATCAACAGGAGTTGGCTTCCAACATTCTTGAGAAACCAAGCTACACTTTGTCGTATAGTGCAAGTACTATGGTAGGCAGTATAATTGTGGTGGAGAACGAACGCCGCATAGAAGATCCGGTATTCATTCTAACGCCTGATTGCTTATTGGCAGCCTTCAGTCTGACTAATATGGATACATAACTCCTGAATGCTTGTATATTATAAACCTTAATTCTGATTGGGTGCAATGATTTGTAAGGGAGAATTAACGGGGAAACAGGATTAGACGGGGAAGAGGATTAGACGGGAAGGAGGGCGGAGCATCGGCTAAGAATTGGCCTAGGTATACAATTTTAGACAAGTCTAGACGGCTAGCTGTGGGTATCGCAAGGAATCCATAGATCCAATTGAACGACACGACTATGGATTCGAGGCGTCGTAAAGCTTCAGCTTCTCGATATTTTTACAGCCTACTGTAGTGGCTAGGGAATCTAGCATCTAGTCACCAGGCAGCAGCAAGCAATGACATTGCTAAATATAGATTTGCCACCAGCTTATTGTCCTGAATGTTCCAAAATTCATGTTGGTATAGGGAAAGTAGGACTACGATAAGAAAAGAGGTATTAAAGAGAAAGTTCGCCCACAGAAGAAATCGTATCCTACACAACTCATCAATAACAACAACCCAGAAGCCTAGTACACTCCCCTACTTGTTTCTTTACATCTTCTCACTTTAAGCTGTTACGCCCTGTGTCGTCAACCACCTCATAGCACACCCTCCGAAGTAAACATGGTTTCCTTCAAGACTATATGCTTGCTGGGCGCCGCCCTACTGGGTAGCGTCCAAGCCATTCCCGCCGTTCCCATCGCCAATACAGTTCAACTCCGTGGCGAGTCTGGCACAAGGGTTGTCGAAAATCCAGACCTGGATGTGGGCAGTGTCGAGCCATTCGAAACTAGTTCCGACGGGCTGGCTAAGCGCAACAAACCCGTTATGCGGCTGTGGTGGTCGCCCAAGGGCGCCTTTGTCTTCATGACGGGGATAAATTTTCCCCGAGGCGTCCTGGACCACCTCACCGGCATGCCGATTGAGGCGCCGCCAGCCATCATCTACGAGACCATTAACGAATTCTTCAAACCCACGGCGGCCTCGGCAAGAACCCATCAACGTGCCGCCTTTCTCTTCAGACAAGCCAGCCACAAGGGCGGCATGTACGGATATGGCCCGGCTCAGGGTGACATGGGCTTCGCCCTGACGCTCAACAATTTCCCTTCCGCAGATGACGTCCAGGCCGTGCTAAAGGCGATCCAAGCCTGGGCCGAGTCCACCGGCGGCGTCCTTCAGGTTCTCATGAAGCCGAACGATTTCTTCAACTTGCCCACACAACTTTTACAAAATTCCAAGAGACTCGTTCAGCGCGAATCCGCCAAATGCCCCAAGCTTGACAATATCATGCAGTATGCCAACAAAGATGTTCCTGCAAACCTTGACTTCAAGCTGCTTCGCTACGCTGGTCACTGTTAAGCTCATGAACCCAGTACCTTGCTTTCGTTTGAAGGTCCGGTTTACGATCTGAACCTGTTGGGCAGCAAATGGGGTGATGGCGGCTTTCTATGATATGCAGACTGGGGCATGTGCTGCAAAATGGGTGGTAGACGAGTTCGTTTGTTGGGGTTCTGTTTTTGGTTTGTATCTAGAATATGTCTGGTTCTAGAAGTCACTCGTTTAGCTGTTGTATATTCACCCCTGATCTTTTTCGATTCAAGGAATGCCCATCCTATTTACGTGCTGTACTCTCCCTTGAATCACACCTTGATACCGCTATTCTCAGCATGGCTGGATTGCACAGCATCCCGTAGCCCAGCCATGAGCGCCAGGCACACCGTCATTGGCACCAACGGACAAACATGACCCGTGTTCAAACACTTCGGATCATTCAGCAATAGAGCCTGGTAGGAGTGACGCAGGGTGAAGTCCGCGCCCGCGTCTAGGGGCAGGCTAATGATCTCGCCGCCGCCGCCAAATCCCATGACCAGCTGTGTGGGCCGGACGCAAGTGGAACACCCCACGCGAGCTTCCAGTCATACTGGCAAGATTCTGCATCTTCGGCCATGTCGTCGGCCGTGGTCCGGTTGATATAGCATATTTCTCTCGTCAAACTATGCTCGATCACGCCAAACCTCGTCAGCTAGATCATGGGAATCTCACCAACATCGTACGTTAGTTTCAAGTCACCCTGGATTTGACTGATTCGGTTCGCTGGGCCAGCCTGGTTGAATTGATGAAGAGAAATAGACCCAGAGTCAGACGCAAGTAGGTGTGAACCGAATGATGCACAAGTCAAATTGAAATCATCAAATGTTCCCATACATTCAATATTTTTCTCCGGGGTTTAAATATTCTTATTTGAATCAGTTCCCTATCCTCCTGTATTAGCTGAATTCATTTTCGTCTCGATCCTTATGATTGGATCATAATCTTATCGTTTGATCATGCTATCCTAGTTAGACTTGACTTAATTCGCATGCATTTTTCTTTCCGATACCCTTCAAGTGTGGCATGGCTGCTGTCGTGGGGGGATGAATTGGCCGTTGCAATTCAGAGGGTTTGCGGCCATGTCCAGTGGTTGTGTGGTAGAGGGACCTGCTAGACCGTGTGTTGATCAGCTCCGTGCTCAGGATGTTTAGGTGTCCCAAGTACAGCAATTCAGTGTTGTATATATACCTTTGGATTGCTCGTCATCTTCGGCTCTAATCGGAAACAACCCTTTGTGAAACAATGCAGCAACTCGTGAGATTGGGCGACAGCAAAACCCGGACCCGATCGGCTGCCTGAGAAGTGGTGCGGCAACTGGGCTTCAGGCGGAACTTTGGGGAGACGGAGAAAAATACATGATGGATGAAGCTGTAGCTGTGTTGGCGGTTTTGGAAGACAGTAAGTGCAGGTGGGGTTGGACGACACGGAAAGTAAAAGTCCGTAAGATAACCTGCGTGTCCATTTGAACATACATCACCATGGTTGAAAAGATGCTCAACTTTGGCATCGTCACCATGTATCTAACCTACATGTACGTCCACTTGATCAAAGTACCTAGGTTGACCTAATTAAGCGGCAGCTTCAGGTCTTGAGTGTGCAAAGTGCCCCTCCCCCACCTGGCTTGCTTGCTAGCCTAGTTGCCTAGCCACCTACTTAGCCTGGGGTCTGGACTTGGCCTCATCACCAGTGTTCCCGACCATTGCAAACACCAACAAGAATTGGGCCTTGGCCAGCCAACTTCGCCACCTCAAGGTACTGTGCATCATTTTCTCTTCGGAACAATACTCGCAATTCCATGATCACTTACTGCCCTCCAGTGCTTCCGAGGTGCTCGACATAAGAGACACCGACGATGCTGCCCCACTGCCTCCTTCATATACCCCCGCCTTCCGTGACAGGTTGATTTGGCTGCCATTTTCCATCGCGAGGCCGATACCCGCCGGTATGAGCGGCAACGCCCCAGTCACTGCTCCTGCTATACCCATACCCACCCCCGCCAGCACTCCGAGGAACGGCAATATGTTTCGCTTTATCACATCCCTTCTCCTCAGGCGCTCAGTCGTCTCGGAAACTGCCACCTTCTCCTTCTCGTTCTCCCGCTGCTCCTCGTCGAAGATGGCCTCCTCCTCCTCCATCTGCGCCCGCTCCCTCTCCAGGCTTCGGGCGCTGCGGCGGCCAAGGCGTTCCTGACGACGCAACTCCTGGCGCCGGTACTCCCACCGCCCGCGCTCGTCCCGGAGCAGCTCTTCGTTGCTCATCATATCCATCCCGAGCCGTTCTTGTTTCTGCTGGCTCTCCTGGAGCTGTTCCGCGAGGTTCTCTTGTTCGCGCCGCATCTTCTCCAGTGCCGTGGCATAGACCCGTTCTTTTTCCGCTATCAGTTTGCTGAGCGAAATCTGCATCTCCCTCTGGCTTTGCCGTAGTTCACTCACTTCTTTTCCCAGCGCTGAAGTAGAGTATGTCACATCGTCCAGCTCCATGATTTCGCTCCCGGCGCGCGCATCCTCGAGGTCTTCCAGAAGGCGTTTCTCCACCGCGCTGTGCTCGTCCCGTAGCTGGGCACCGGCTGCTGTCTTATGCAGGGGTTTCTTTTGGTCAACCAGTTCTCTCTGAATTTGTAAGACCGCTACATTGCCACCGAGATTTGTTTGCATAAGTTCCTCGACGATTGACATAGCAGATGAGTCGCCCAGCTTCCAACGCCTGGTTTGGCTACCATGCTGGCACATCCCACCCCAAAAATCCCAATTGGAGATGAGAGCCGACTCTCGTAACTCCGCCTCACGATGCTTTGTTTCATCGGCGTTATCTGCCTCCCACATGGACGTCACCAGCATGACGCGTGAGGCGGCTCCTGCCCCGCACATGTTACGAAGTAGAGCAAAGTTCTTCATCGCGGACCCCGTCACGCGATTATCGGAGATGCGATGTAGGTAGATGATTCCGCATAGGTTCATACGACGTCTGTAGATCTGGGATAGGATAAAGGCCACATGTTTCAGTATTTCCAGGTCCGATCTCCAGGTATCGTTGAACCCAGGCGTGTCGACAAAGTGGACCATACGACCTTTGATCTTGTGGCTATAGATTTCGACCCCTTGGGTGTCTGTTTGGACGGACGTTAGCTCGTTACATTCATGAGGTGGTACGTTCGCAGCGTGGATTCTTGCAGAGAGGCGCACATGAGCTTAGATCATGACCAATCATGTCATCGTGACCAAGTATACTGGACAAAAAGGTGCTTTTACCGGCACCTGTCATGCCCATTACCATAATCACGGCATCATCCAGGGAGGCGTCTTGTCTGGAAAGTCGAGTGTCAGCTTGAGTTTCCAAATCAATTTCCCACCTTCTCTAGCTCACATTATGTTCCTTTGGCTTGTCAACGCCATTTTTAGGCACTGCTCCAACGAGCTTCTCCCTGGGAGGTTGTGTTGACAAAATGTTGGAGAGTGACGGAACCCGACTTGGGCTGAGTTTTAAGATGAATGGAGCGGTGATTAGATTCGAGCTTTTTACTAAGGGTGACATCGAGAAAATCATATTATTTTCTTGTGTTATGCGGTGTTATTTGTTTTATTTCATAGTCTAAGCCATGTGGAGTCACTGGCTGCCACAATCTCACATGGTGTGAAGACCAGGCTACGAATCAGAGGTGCGGATATTTTTGAGCGAAGAGGTGGTTGGGTTTTCCCTACCCATGTTGTAAGCGACAGCGCACTTATTTGCGACGCCTCCATGCATGAAAGTGCCTGTTCAGCTGATCGCGTCCAGCTGATTGGTGCTTATCCCTGTACCTGAGGCTTTTCGGCACCGGCTGAGTGAAGATATCTTGCCTCAGCAATTAGTGACATAACATCTTATTGGATTTACCTATACTATATATAGACACGCGCATAGAATACAGCAGCCCAAGGCTGAGCCAAGCTTTAATCTGGTCATTCTAAAGGGTGTCATCGGACTTTCCACTTAGGGACCTGGCCACCGTGGAACCTGTATATATTGTCATCAGGCACCGCACACCTGGTCAATCAATATTCACAACCCACGATCACAAAATCCTACGAATGGGATCAGGACTCTTTGTCTTATATCATGGATTTCTCCGGTGCTTCTAAGCTGGCAAGATCCAAATCAACCTACCAGAAGTCTTTCCAGCAACCCTTTTCGCCTAACCCTGATGATGTAATTATCGCCGTGATGGGCATGACTGGTGCTGGGAAAAGTACTTTCATATCCCACTGCACAGACGACACAGTGGCCATCAGCGAGATGGGCGCTCTTGAATCCTGTAAGCTAGTCTGAAGTTCAAGGTTGTTACTCAATCTAACGTGCCTTTTGCATAGGCACACAGGAGGTTCAAGTCCATAAAGTCCAGGGCTTGCGTGGCTACAATAATGTGTATCTAGTTGACACCCCGGGCTTCGATGACACCAACCGCAAGGACTCGGATATTCTCAAAGAGATCTCTAGTTGGATGAGTGAGACTTACCAAGATGAGATCAAGATCCGCGGCATCCTCTACCTCCACCGCATCTCAGATAACCGTATGGGTGGCTGCGCAAGAAAGAACCTTATAGTGTTCAAAAAGCTGTGCGGTCACCAGGCAATCGAGAACGTGGTCTTCACAACCACGTTTTGGGAGAAGGTAGACGAGCAGACTGGGGGCACCCGTGAGTCGACACTGCAGTCCAAAGACGAGTTCTGGGGCTTCTTCTGTCAAAGGGGCGCTAAAGTGGCAAGACACTGGAACAATAAGGAATCAGCTTTGGCAGTCATCTCACGGTTTGTGCCTGGCCTGGCCGAAATGCCGCCGGAAAAAGTCAAACTCTTGATCCAGAGCGAGCTTGTTGACTCAGGAAAAGACCTCATCGAGACCACGGCCGGACAGGAGCTCAAGGGCAAGTGGCAGAAGGAACGTGAGGCCCTCTTGCAGGAGATGCGGGAAAATAGGCAGATGATGAAAGAGGCACATGACGAGGAGACGAGGCAGATTCTTCGAGAGGAGCAGAAGAAACAAAACGAAGAGTTGAGACGTCGCGACCAGCAGGTCGAGGAGTTGAAGACGAATATGGAAAGAATGCATGAGGAGAAGACTCGAGTTCTCGAGGCACAGCTGCGTCAACAAAGCCAGCAACAGGAAATGCAGAGGCAGCAACAGGAGGCACAGCGACAAGCCATGGAGCGCATGAAACAGGAGCATCGAGAAGAGAGTATGAAACAGGCCGCCATGTTGGATGTGCTGCAGCAGCAGATAAGCCAACTCACTCAATCCAACCAGGAGAGAGCCAGCAGAGACAATAGGGGTTCGGCGAACGCAGCTGCTTACGCGGACCTGAACCCGGGGCCAAATGTCGCTGGGGGTTCCTACCGACCTGGTCCGGCCACGGGAAGAACACGAGAGACCACGAAGCCAGCCTCGAAACAGCGCGGGAATATGTGGGACGGTCTACAGCGGCAATTTAACAAACTTTCCCCGTTCGATCTCAACGATAACGGCAGAAACTCGCCAAGGCAAACCTCTAGAGATAGAGCCTGGCCAGCTTTCCCCGCAGCCTACCCTAACCCAGCCCCAGCCCAAGCCCCGAGGGCACCTGCAACCAACCGGTCAGGCCATTGTCCCAACGTTGCCGCCACTTCAGGGTTCCCCTCTAGCCCCAGGAAGAAGGCGACGGCGGCGGCGTCAGCTCCGGGAGCTAGCTACCGCACCAACGCCAAGGGACACGATGCCCGAACGACCTGTCTGGTGTGCGGCAAGCGTTTCAACAATGATCGTGACGCACTATACGAGCACATAGAGAAGGCGCGCCACGCAATGGACCCGTTGACGCACCGGCGTGAGGCCTACACGCGGCCGGTAGCATCGCGCGAGCGCAGCACCAGACAGGCCTGCATGGCCTGCGGCAAGGACTTCGTTAGTCGGAATGAACTTTTCCGCCACCTAGAGGAGTCGGGTCACGCACGTGACCTCACTACCGGTGCGCGCGAGGTTTTGAATCGTGGTTCCCACTACTCGTAGAGGGAACATGTTATAAAATCCCGATGGCATTGGCTTATCTTTGGCTGGAAATAGCCGGAGGGGACTCTGCGCCGTGAGCCTTGATTTCTGAATTACGCATTGCTTGGAGGAAAAGCTTCAAAAGATCAAGGGGTTAGTGATGGAGCATACGTGCCCTGAGTTCCAACTGAGGATGATCGTTCATTAATACTAAGCTCCGTGGGAAGAGTTTAGAAGATAAATCCGGACGATTGAGCGTGTGAGCAAAGCAAGACAGCCCATAGAGTAAACCCAATACACAATATGCACAAGTGGGAAATAACGAAGCGATTTGATCTATTTTCGTCCAGCAATGGAACTCACTAGACACTTGAAAAGTGCCCTTCTTGGCGCGAGCCTGCCGACCTTGATGAAAGTCACCAGAACAGCTGGGCGGGTGATATATAGCATGTTAAAACAGTACAGCAGAACCACAGTATACAGACAGCTACAGCTACCCCTCAATGCCCCTCCACCGTTTCCCCAGCATGGAGCTCTCAGCTTGAGCTCGAAATAGCAGTGTATTAATCAACTTTGGCAAATCCTGCATGTTGTTGGAGATATGTGTTCATAACCGACTCTACGCAAGCTAAATAGCCCAATGGTGAAGCGAAAGAACTGTATGGTACAGCCAAGGTCTAATTGATTCGTAGTCCGTAACACACAGTTACATCGAGTTTACCCATTTGTCGCTGTCAGTGTTGCTATTATTTGATGTAGTCGCCAACCTGAGTGAGATTCAAGCGAGGCTCCCCCATATACTGCCAAAAACTGTGACCTACCTCTACTGAAGTCCCGAGGTCCCGAGGTCGTGATACCGACAGTCTGGAGGTACCCGCATGCCTATGAAACAATCTCGGTAGTGCGCTGTGACTGAGACTGCTGGATGACTACCATGATTGCTGTGGCTGTAACCTGCGAGCTGCTTGCTTGCAACGTGCTATATGTTGCCTGCAACCGGCTAGCTGCGATGATTAATTCCTGTAACCTACTAATTTCTGTCATGATATCTGATAGGTATGAACTTCAGAAGTTGCAATGTCCCACTAGATTCCTGTGTCGATGCTTGTAAGGTGTCATGATCCACCAGTCATGAACTACCAGCTATGGAACCTGCTGCTGAGCTCACTTCCATACTGCCTAATGCAGTAAGAGTGCTTCTTGAAGTGGTTTCCAAACCGCCTGTAGATGCCACGCGCCTCCCTATAACGCGTCGTAACGCGTTGTAAATGTTTACTGTTGTTATCCGCTGTAGCTCTCCGTAGGCCTGTTACGATCCTCGAATAGAGGCCCATATTCCGGCCCCACCCTGCCGCGAGGTAGGTGCAAAGCCGCTGTCCCATGCCCCGCGACTAGCCACTACTTCTCTTCTTTTCTCTGCGTCGTTAGAAATCGTAAAAGTGAGTGGAAATGAAGAATCTACTTCCCTGGAAAATCCCGCCGCGCATCTGGTTCCTGAGCCCCCCTGACTAACGTCTTGCATCTAGCCATCTATCGACCTTCACCATGAACCGCTTTACACCATTTCCAGCAGCAATCATGGCCACCAGATCCGACCCGTACCACGATTGCGGACCGGAGGAAGATCAAGACCTCCAAAGACTCCTGCATTTGAAGGCGGGACCGGAGGATGACGATGATGACGACGACCCGCTTGCCTCTGATAACGACAGCCAAGACCCAGTTTCCGCCACCGTTGCCTGCCTTAAGAAAGCCAATAAGTCCCAGATGGCCCAGATAGCGAAGACTAAGAAGATCAAAGCGCCCAAAGGCGATATCGCAGACGACGACAGCCTCAGCCACATCACCGAGGTCCGTAATGGCGATAGCCGGGACCCCCCGAAGCGCAAGACCGGAGACCCATCCCTGGACGAGCGGTTTCAGGCCGCCGTCCAGACATCGGCGACCGCGATAAAAAGCTGATCCTGCGCGTGCTCGAGCGCGACGCCCGCGACATCTGGGAGCACCAACAGTACTCCAAGAAGCATACCAAGATGAGCCGCGAGAAAGTGCTGGCCCGCCTGGAACCCGACCTCGACTTCCCGGCGAAGCACCCGCAGCATTGGACCCCCAAGGAGGAGGAAGAGCTGAAGAAGGAGGTCGATCACGACCACTTCTCGATGCATCTACGAAAGAAGCTCGAGATGCAAACAAACAACAGCTACTTCATTCCCATGTGGACCAAGATGGCCCAGCTCCGCGAGTGCGTGCCGACCGACATCATCGGCGCCACTACGAGGAGATTTTGGCTCAGCCGGTCCCCTGGTATTCGGACGTGCTGCGGAGCATTGATTCTCTGCAGTACAAGCCCCAGGAGACAACCCCGTACAAGGCCAAGGTCGACCCCGACTTCCTGGACTTTGAGTTTTATGATGTGTACACGAGCGAATTGACGGCCATCATCCGGGTCCTCAACAGCTACCGCCTGACGGACGTGCTCATGTTTGCCAACATCAGCGACACGGCTCATGTGCACGAGAAGCTGCGCATCTACAACCAGGACTATCCCAAGTCCCTGAAAGCGTTTCGCGAGGTCTTGGAGAAGGTCCACGTTGCCGAGGAGCGACTCGCCGCCCAGCGACGCAAGTTTGCTGCTGTCGCCTTGCTGATGGAAGAGGAAGGAGAGGCATTTGGTGGCGAAGCTGGTGAAGCGGGCGATGATGTGTGAGACTGACAGTGGCGGCGAATACATATCTAACGGTGATCGTATCGTCACGGGGGCCTCTCCGTTGGATGATTTTGAGCATAGAACGATATCATAGCATGATCCTCCCGCCTCAGAGCCCAAGCCGTAAGGACCTCCAGTGCCTGGTGGCTTAGGTGATAAGCTCATGGCTCCTGAGAAGATGAGAAGGATGATGAGGCATTGGGATAGAAAAAGCCCGTGTCAGTGCCACAGCGCCCACCCGGCGCCGTAATACAAATGATGCAGCGTAAAGATGAATAGAGCCAGCATTTGATACTGATGACATTAGCTGTTGCTTCCACATAGCTAACCGCTGCTCCCGTTGTGACCATGGCTTTTTTTGATAACTGCCAATGGTATCTTCACCATCCCGTTAACGATCATGCAGATCCTAAATTCTGACAAAAGGAAGAACCACTAGCGCTGATGGGAATTGAACCCATCTTCTAATATCTGTGTCTTCAGTATCCTGCCCGTTGTCGCCAGCCCTGTCTGGCGCTTAGTCGAATCCCTGCACCCTGCTAGCCGCCGCGGCCCGCACCGTTGTTCGACGCCGTCCAAAGCCAAATACGACGTTTTTGCTTGGCAGCCCGTGCGCCGCCCCAGTAGAATCCATTCGCAGGAGCCAAGTTCCGACTCCGCGACTCTCGGAGTCACAGGTACAGTCATAATACAGTCAAAAGTACAAGATACTGTTGTGGGAATCTACTCCTGGTCAGAAAAGTCGCCGGGCGAATGCCGAATTTCCGTACACGTGCAGGTCAGCTAAACCACAGGCTATAAAACCGTGGCCAGCTACAGCGCTGTTGGCGAGCACCAGCTCGCCCTCATTCCGATAACTAAGACCGATAGGCGACGGATTTCGAAGGCCGGGGAAAATGCCGGCAATAACACTGCCGCTTAGGGTAGTGGTTGACGTGGTGGTAATAGTCAATGCTCCTCTACAAAGGCTTGAGAAGGATAGGGGAAAGGGAAAGTCTGGAAAGGGATGGCCCAAAGGGGGCTCATCGAGACATTTTTGTGAATTATGTAGGACTAGCCTCTACTAGAATCCGCTGACTTGTAAACGATCTGGCGCCACTACGATTTATAGGTAATTGTGATTGCTATGTTTTGAGATGTAGTGTTACCATTGAGTCACTAAAAGAAGATTTTATCTCCGAGGCTGTGAATCAATTGGGCTAGCCCAGAAATTCCGAATCAGAGATCTTGAGCATGCTCCGGTAGCAACTCGAGACCAGTCTGAGAATAGCTTTGTTTGGACTGAGAGTTTGTCAAATACAGCTTTCAGTCGAAAATGAAAATATATAGAATCTACTCATCAGCCAGAATTGTGATATCCGTGATGTTCGATGAAATTGAAAGAGCATTTCGCAACGTCCAAGTGCGGTTTCGCATAATCCCATTAGCTTCAAGCTTGTTCACTGTCACCTGCAGCAGTCTCTCGTCATCGCGGGGTAGAGCTTATATAGGGTTTAGCTAGCTCTGTTATTTTTTAATCTCATTGGTATCACACCAAGTCACTCTCTTGACCGTGACCAGGAACACAGCTTCAGCATTCGTTAGAACCAGCTTCCAAAGTCGCATTACGGCATGGAAATAGTTCACAAAGTGAAGGCTCGCTTTCCGGCTTTCTCTCCCGCACCGCAGCTTCTTGTCCCACGCGGAGTCACTATAAAGTGTCTCGAGCTCGTAGTTTTAGCCGAGCCGGATCAAGAAGCGCCTGGGTCATATGTAAACCACTATCCATCATTATTGACGATATTATCTACACGTACCTTTAGTGGGAAAAGTCGATATTTATACATGAAGATAAACTAGAGAAAATAAAGATATCTTTATAACTAGTAAGTCAATTAAGATGGTAATAAACCCATTAAAACCACCCTTTTAAGCCGATAATAATGGGACTTCGGTCGTATCAATAAGGCTTGGATCCTATATAACTAGAATATCTATACGCACCTTTAACGACAAAAATTGATATCTATAAGCAACCTGAAATGAAGAAATTTCGAGATGCTCGCAACCTTGGTATATATCATGAACCCTGGAATTGTACGGGCAGAACGGCATGCTGGTCAGAGATCATGGGAAAGGCGTCGGTATCCGTGTGAAAGAGGAGACAAAGTATCACAGCGATAGTATATTCCTATTCATGGGAGACTTCATGACTTGACTCCTAGATGTATTTACATGTAGTGCAACTAGAACTCGGATGAACCCCGTAAACCATGTTTGAGTGGCAGCTATCTAGCGAGCAAGGTGCCGGCACACGAAACGTCTTGTGGTCGATCTGAAGGTAGAAGCACTGAGGCAAGCTACCTCGCAGTTACCGCCATGGGGTTAGACATGTGTATTTTGTCAAGGTCCGGGATCATGAATCAATTTGGGCCAGTCCCGTATGCCTCATCCGGATTCAAAGAAAGGCAAGTTGCAATATGATTCCAGGCTTAGCGCGATTTGCCCAGCTAGGATGTGTACATGTAGGGACGGAAGTAAAGGGTTAGAGAACGTTTCATATTGCATCACAGCATCACAGCACATGACAGATAATAGCTGAGGATCTTAGCAAGGAGCTTGATTTTGGCGCCTCCAAGGTGCTGAAGGTGGATCGAGAAGCGGCTAAGCTTCCGGAAGCCATCTTAATCTCATCCCAAGCATCTGCATTCTCCATCGCCAGGTGTTGTGGAAATTCATTTCGGAGATCTAGACGAAGGTCTCAACTAAAGTACAGCTACGGGGAAAAATGTCTAGATATAGCTATACTGGTCGATTACTCATTATGCAACTGCAATGGCTTGCGTCTTATGAAACCGCTTGCGACCACAATACACGTCATGAACAGTGCCATGACAATAAAAGGGAGTCCAATCCATGGAGATCCCCGCTCGAATCCTGCCACTAAGAGCCCGCTGAATATTGGCCCCGATAGGCTCCGCATTACGATGCTGCACAGCAGAGCCGTACTGTAGATGGCGCTTACATGGCTCGGACGCACCGCTCCACCCAACAAACTCATCAACAACCCCGTGGTGCAGCTGCCAAGCGCCACCAGGAGCAGTCCGATGGCCTCGAGTGCCACAGACGATGCTACACCCACGACGAGCAAGCCACATGCCATCAAGGCGATCGAGGTGATAGCATAGAGCCGGTCTCGTGTCCAAGCTGCCCAGCCCAAACGATTGGCTACGACGTGAGTAATAAATGGAAGCAGTACAAGAACCACAAGCCCCTGGGCGCCCTGGAAGAGGGATAGAAGAAGATTTCCGCGAGCGTAGGACAGAGAGAGCTTGGCGTTGGAATACTGGAGACCAATCACAGTAAAAAGCTCCCGTGCGGCGGTCTGTGGGGCGAAGACGGCCAGGAGCAGCAAAGCCTGTGGATTAGAAAAGAGGACGCTCATCAGTGGAGTGAGAAGATTAGAGTCCGCCATTGTCGTCTGCTCGGAAGATGTCTCTACTGACGCATTCCCGTCTGCCGAGACTGGCAGCCTCAGGTGGAGCGTCTCCGGAAGGAACTGCAAGAGCACGACGGCGTTGCAGAAGAGGACGCCCACGGCAAGCAGCAACACCGTCCAAGTACGGCCCGTCTCCATCAGGGCGGCGCTGATGGCGGGGCCGAAGAATCCGGACACGACGTCGGCGGCGTGCAGGTACAGAAATATCTGGGCGCGTGCGGCGGGGTCAGCGACGTCGGTCACCATGACGTGGACGACGCTGGACGCGACGGGGTCACCGCCGCCGACGAAGAGGAAGAGCCCTGACAGCCAGACCCAGCGAACCGGGGCGAAGCGCAAGTAGCACACGGCCAGGACCCAGAGAAGCGAGGCGAGCACGCCGGCGCCGTACAGCCTTAGCACCCGCACGCGCCCGATGCGCTCGGCCAGCAGGCCGTACGGCACGGTGCACAGGACGCCGGCAAATACAGGCATCAGCTGCTGGTAACCGCGCACCATGGCGAGCTCCTTCTGCACCGCCGGGATCTTGCAGGCGCCGGCTGCAGTATCCGGCGCCGTCAAGTTCGTCGTGGTTGTTTTGAATGCGTGGGCGGTTTGGTAGTAAGTGTCGCAGATGACGTCCTCGTAGACTTGCATCAGCGCGGCCGGCAGAAGGCTGTCGGCGAGCATGGTGCCGAAGATAAAGAGGAACAAGAGCAACAAGATGCGCTGCCGTAGCCGTCGAGAAGGCGAGGGCGTAGAGGCTTTGGTTAGGAGGGGCGTGGACTCGCTGGTCTCACTGGCCTCGAGATGTGGTTCGCCGCCTGGGCTGCTGGGCGGAATCCCTGTTGTGTCCATGGTGGTTAAAAGTATGTCGGGCAGGAAAACACAAGTGGTCGTGAGCCTTGGTGTGCGGGCTACGTGCATCTATTTATTTACACAGGCACGGGTATACCGGAGATAATGCTGTGCCACACGATGGTACAGTGCGATTTCGCCGACCCTTGTAGGTGTCCCATGCAAGGTTGGCGTTGCATCCCTGGCTTGCCCTAAACCAAATCAAGCAGGACCTCCTGTACTAAGCGGCATAGCTATCGTTTGCTTTTCCCACTCTCATGCGCAAGCAGTGTTATTTGAACTTATCGCTCCCTATCATGAGACCTCGAACAACAAGTCCCCTTTCTCTACAGCATCCCCCACGGCTCCATCCATGCCACCCAGTATGCCGGTAGACGGAGCACTGATATTGATTACCATCTTCATGGCACTCAGAGCCAAAATTACATCACCTTTAGCAACTCGGCTTCCCTGCTCTTTGAAAATGGCCGAGACAACACCCGAGAACGGCGAGCCAATTTGGGATGGTACAGCAGGGTCGGCCTGGCGCCGGTTATTCCGCGATTGAACTGGTCATTCGTTGTTAGTAACTGTAAAGAAGAATTGACCAGAGAGGAAACTTACCAGACACATCACGCACGGTAACCTGATGGTACCGGCCGTTCACGCGGAAGAGAAGGGTGCGATCTGGCGAGGCATCCTCCTCTTGTCCCACCGGCTGCACCGCCACGAGCTCGATGTCCAGGTTACGGTTGTCGGGCGTGGTGCACGTCACGGGTTTACCAACCTCGAGCGGCGCGAGTAAAAGCTGCGTTGGAAGCCAACTTACATCGCCGAAGCGGGCCAAGTGGGCGCGGTAGCCAGAGAACACATCAGGGAACATCATATGGCTACAAACATCCGCCTCCGTAATGGATGAACCATACTGCCTCACTAGTCGCTCCCGCACCACCACCAAGTCTACAGAGTCCGCGCTCGCCGCCACAGGGCTCCGCGCGGCCACCGACGTCCCCATGGCCTTGGCGCGCGCCAGCACTTGCGTGCGCAAGGGTTCCGGGTAGCCGTCAAAGGGGGTACCCATGTGGCCGTGGAAGAAGTCGAGGACCGAGTCGGGGAAGTCGAGAGTGTCGGCGTGGGCGAGGACGTCATCGTGGCTGAGGTCGAAGTTGACCATGAACTGGGCCAGGTCGCCGACGGCCTTGGAGGTCGGCGTAGCCTTGATGATGTCGCCGAGCAGCCGGTTGGCCGCGACGAAAGCCGCCTTGGTCTGGTCCCACTGGCTGCCGAGACCCAGCGCCCGCGCCTGGAACATGAGGTTTGTCAGCTGCCCGCCCGGGATCTCGTGCAGGTAGATATCCGGATCCGCCCCCGAGAGACGCGCGTCGAACCCCGCGTACAGGAGCCGCAGCGCGCCCCAGTAACCGTCCACGGCGCGGATGTCTTCCATGTCGATCTCTGCCGCGTCCGCTCGGCCCTCGAGGCCTGCTACCAGGGCGCTCATGGCAGGCTGCGAGGTAGTGCCCGATATGCTGTCGGTAGCGCCATCGATGATGTCGGCACCAGCTTCCACCGCCGCAAGCATGGTGGCTACACCGGTTCCTGTTTCAAGGCTTAGACATTTGTTCCATAGTGAGGTGTGGAGATGCGAAGTAACAAACATACCTGCAGCATCGTGTGTGTGCACGTGGATTGGAATGTCCCTATGCCGGCCTCGGATTCCCGACACCAGTCTCCTGGCAGCCTCCGGTTTCCACACTCCCGACATTGATTTGATGGCAATAACGTGGGCTCCCGTTGCCACCAGTTTATCTACTAGGTCGAGGTAGTATGGCAGCGAGTACTTGCACATCGGGTCCAGCATGTCTCCCGTATAAAGAATGGCCGCCTCTACCACGGCACCGGCAGCCAAACAAGCTTCAATGGCGACGGAAAGGTTGGTCATGTCGTTGAGGCTGTCAAAGACGCGGATGATGTCCATGCCATGTTCGACGGCCTGGGAGACGAAATGCCTCAAGAAATTGGGCGGAACGCTGCGAATCGGCAATGTTAGCAGAACGGTCCGACTTGGAGCAACAACACACGCCCCTATGGCTCGAAGGACTTACGCCGAGTAGGCAAGACCGCTGACGCTGCGCAGGAGCATCTGGAAGGGGACATCTGGCACGAGTCGGCGTAGGGTGGATAGACGCTTCCAGGGATCTTCGTGTAGAAAACGCAACGCTACGTCAAACGTCGCGCCGCCCCAACACTCGAGACTGTAGGCCTTTCCGTACGCAATGTTGGTGGCCGGCGCGATGTTGGCCAGATCGACGGTACGGACACGCGTAGCCAGAAGAGACTGCTGCGCGTCACGCCAGGTCGTGTCCGTGAGGAGCACCCGAGGGTGTTTCCGGACCTGCGACGCAAAGGCTTTGGTCCCATCCGCGAAAAGTACGCTTCGCCATCCTCGGTGATCGGAAGATTTCGTCTTCAACCGGGGCAGTTCCAGTTGCTGCAGAGACTCAGGTTTGCCCTGTACAAGGTGGTGAGCGACGACTTGTATTGGTAGTCACGGTACAAAGACTCGTTGGACAAACTTACAATTTGACCCTGCACCTGCACTCCGTTGACCAGCGTTTCGGCCAGAAAACTGAGCAACTTGTGCGGTGTCACACTGTTGGTCGGATTCCGAGCCTCGCCCGAGACGAAGCCGTCATCGAGAGTGCGGGTGAAGAATCTTTGTTCTGTGAACCAGGGGTCTTGCAAGATTTGCTTCAAGAGTGCCATGTTTGTCTCTATGCCGTCGATTCTGCTGGTGTTGAGGGTGCTCAGCATCTTGGCGCACGCTTCTTCCAAACCTCTACCGAAGGCAATGCACTTAAATAACATAGGGTCATAGTGTGGTGTGACTTCCGCCCCAGCAAAGAGGTTGTAGCCGTCGATGCGGACACCTGGCCCGCTGGAAATCTCGCAATGCGTGATTGTCCCACAACTGGGTAGGAAATCTGGATGGTTTAGCATAAGTAAGACAGCACGGGATAGGTCCAGGGATTTTAAGGACGCTACTTACTCATCCATGGCATCTCCGTGGTAATGCGACACTGAAGGGCGACCCCACGAGCCTCGGGCTTGGTGGGAATATTCAACACAGGATCGCAAAGAGACGCCCCTTGAGCAATGCGAATCTGGGCCTGTATCAGATCAATACCGAGAATCTCCTCTGTCACCGTATGCTCGACCTGACTAGGTTCTCGGTTAATCAACCCATTCAACTTAATTCGGCCTGAAGCAAGTGACTTACATGCGCGGGTTCACTTCGATGAAGTAAACATCGTCGTCCTGGACTAGAAACTCCACAGTGGCGGCATTCCCTGGCAAGCGTTAGTTGGCGAAATGTTACACCCAGAGAGCAAAGGAAATAAACCTACGGTAGTTGATATGCCGGGCCAAGCGTACGGCAGCATCCTGCATCTTTTGCCGTAAGTTTTGAGAAACCGAAATTGCCGGTGCCATCTCGATAATCTTCTGGTGCTTCCGTTGAATCGTGCAGTCCCGGTCGAGTAGGTGAATGACATTACCGTGCTCGTCGGCGAGGATCTGCACTTCAATATGTTTTGGGCTCGGTAGAAACTTCTCCACGAACACGGTGTCCACCCCAAACGAGTCCTTGGCTTCGGCTCGTGCTTCATGTAAGATTTGTGCGATGTTGTGGCGGTTCTGCGCATGAACGACGCGCTGTCCACGACCACCGCCTTTTCAATGTGCGGCCTGGTCAGTTTGAAGTTTTTTAAAGTGCACAAGGGCGATACAGACCTCCATGCGACGCTTTGATGATAATGGGGAAGCCGTGTCTGGCCCAGTCAGCAAAATCACTTGTTATTTGAAGTGTGCATCAACCTCGACGTACTGGGTACCAAACTCGTCGACATCCAAGGCCTCCGAAACTGGTTTGTCGAGCCCTGGGATAGTCGGAACGCAACATTCTGTTGCCACGTTCCGTGCGAGTATCTTGTCGCCAAAAGCGTCGAGAACATTTGAGGGTGGCCCGATGACTGCATCACAACATGTCAGATGATTGTTTGGACACCAAGACATGCATTGAGGGTGGAATACACTTCAACCCGGCCTGCTCAACAGCGCGTGCGAAGTTGGAGTCCTCGGCCAGAAATCCGTACCCAGGATGACTAGAATGAGAGTAAGTGGAAGCGGTTCTCACGGAAGTTACTGGAGCAAGGGTAGTACGCACATCATCGTCGCTCCGTGAGCCTTGGCGATCTTCAGGATCCGTGGGATATTCATATACGCATCTCTGGTATCGAATATATGTTAAATAGAATTCACGATGCGGCCACGCCAGAGTAAACTTCAATGGGGGCCTCACCTTGGTCCGAATTCGCCGGCTTCACCTAGCAGATAGGCCTCATCTGCCGCTGTTATACCCACCCGAGTTAGCCAGGGACTGAGCGAACGAAGAGTTGGTGGCACTGAAAAATGTTACCTTGGTGGTGATCAGAATAGCGGTCTTCGTAGGCATATATGGCGATGGACGGGATCGACAACTCCCGTGCAGCCCGGCAGATGCGTACGCAAATCTCACCGCGGTTGGCGATGAGAATCTTGTCACTTTGCAGATGTGTTAGCATATCGTTACTAGTTGTAGCTTGACAGGGTAAAGTAATAATATACCAGCTAATCCGGGTCATTTTGTAAAATATGATTGTGAGTGACTGATACGACGGAAAATGAGACGAGTAAAGGAAACGTGAGATAAGCGTAGGCGTTTGATAGTCGCTGAGGGTAGACTAGACTATACTTGCTTGAAGCACGTCTTGTTTGATGGCTCTTAATCTAATGACTTGACTACAGGAGTCGTGAAGTGAAGAACCAAGTTGGACTAACAGATCTCGGTGATCTTTCTTTACTGCTTGGCAATCTTGTAGAGGGGGTAAAGAACAAAATAAATCTATGAGATGTAGCAGTATAACTAAAGCCAAGTAGTATTTAAACTGAAAGACACACTACAGAGGCACCGCGACAAAAAGTAAATTGTACATTTGTATATCATCGACTTCATTGCGTTATCGTGACCTGGATTGAGTGCTCCTCCATGGAAATCCGCCGATCCTGGATATTGTGGACTATCCACTGACCGGATACGCCTCTCTTTCTGCAAGTATACCAGTCCAGCTCCTGTCTCTGTCATGTATTGGTTCATTTATCGACTAGTTGTGGTCTGTATAGTTGCGTTTGTGACAATTGACCCTGCACTATGTTCTGTGCATCAATCCAATGCAGCTCCTATCCCGTGCGTCGTACAGTGCGACAACAACGACATGGGTCAAGTGAGTGAACATGGGGCAGCGCATATTACGAGAAATCGGTGAGCTTGGACGGGCGGCCTGTGTCCTGAATTTACTCACCTTCCGTTTTCGTGGAGGGAGACAGTCATCCCCACCGAGAGAGCGCTAATTGTCCGGGACCTTTCGAGACTCTTTAGCCGATAATATGCGAGTCTGCGGCGAGATTGGTTACCAAGCCTTTTACCTCGCTAAGCAGTTGCTTGGAATCAACCGCGCCGCATTGTAGCATGCACAAGCTTCCAGCCCTTTCAAAAGTACGGACTGTGCCGCATGGCAGCAGGGATGGCGAGCTCTACGCTCTTACCCCCCCCTACCGCACCGCCAAGCGAGATTATCTGTCATTCGGGTCTATCTGCAAGAAGCAAAGTCGCGCTGCAAGTTCCCGCCCACGTCGATAGAACCATGCGCGAGTCTCGTACGAATAGCACTGCGTTTCCGATTATTATCTATGCTTCCGATCGGCAGCCAATCGTTGTAACCGACATTTCGGCCCAGACGCATACGAAACGGTGCACGGCATCACATCTCCTGCTGGATTATACTAGGCTAACCTAGCAAAACCGAATCACTAATCATTTCTATTGTTTCACGTCATTATACATAATCTTGTGGTGATCTTGTCAGCTATCAAGTAGAACCGCGTGTGGACCGCTTGGGAAGTATTAGCAAGAAAACTGGCCAAGAAACGATGATATTGGTAGTGATCGGCTATGGGACATCCATCTCTGCCATCTACCCCCGGGCCGCATTGGGTGCGATAGCATGCTGTGGCCTAATAATAACTCGGAAGATAAAAGGTACGATAGCCAGCAGGATAAAGGCCAGCAGCGTGTTAGTCCAACCGTGCCCAAGTCTGGCGTACATGTAAGGGGATGCGACAGGCAAGAATGTCCCCGCAATGTAACGCAGGGGCAACACGGCTGCGATGGCAGAGGCGGAGCGGTGATCGAAAATATCCACCAGATAGCTCATGATGGGAGTAGTGCTACTTGCGAGCGAAAACCCACAAAGCATACTGCCAATCGCTGGCACCATCCAGTGCGCATGCTTCTCCAAAGTCCAACCGTAGATAAGCAAGCCCGCAGGGAATGCGATCATGGCAGGGAGGATGGGGATAAGTCGGTTCTCTGGGCGTGGGGTCTCGCCATCGACGGGCTTCTTGCGCGAGAAACCTCGGACGAAGAAGTAGTCAAGGGTGAAAGTGCATAGCAGGACGCCAGTCAGTGTTCCCACAGCTGCAGATGGAGTCAGACAAGGTCCAGGGGAAAAGTACATGGTGTTCTGGACTTACTCAAGGCAATGTAGACGAGACCGGATTGACTCTCAGAGAAGGCATAGACATCCTGGAAGGTGGCGGCAAGAGTGGAGGCGAGGAGTGAGACATATCCAAACAGAATGGACAAATACAAGGTCATCAGGACGGCGACTCGGGAGCTTCCCAGAATGATGAAGGGGCGTAGACCAAGCAGCAGAAACGACTTGAGGCTCTCCACATTCCAGCCTTTCCAGTATTTGCGGGACCGGCTGCCTTCCCCGGCGTGGGCGGTAGGGTCGGCCTTCTTGAGCCGTCTTCGTCGGATCACAGGCACGTAAGACTCCTTGAGAGTGACGGCCATGGCGGGCGTTAGGGCGGCGGCGCCGATGGACACCAACCAACAGGTCCAGCGCCAGCTGAGGTACTGTGTAACGTAGCCTCCAAGTATGGGGCCCATGGCGCTTCCCAGGATGGGAATCATGCTCGCCAGCGACATGGCAGTCCCCCGCTCGTGCTTGGCAAAGAGATCACCCGTGATGGCGGGGTTCAAGCAGATGGAGAAGATGGAGGCGCCGGAGAGGAATCGGGATACCACTAAGGTGGCAAAGTTGTGACTGAATCCTCCAATCATGGTGAAGACGATGAACAGCAGGTTGAACAGGTGACAGACAGGGACTCGTCCATAGCGCTCAGACAGCGGACCAATGTACAGTGGAGAGAAGACCTGACCAAGGTTGGGCACGGTGAGGAAAAAGACGGACAGGAAGCTGTCGTGGTTGTTGAACTCGTCGGCGATGACAGAGGTAGAAGGGGTACTGATGACAAGAGAAATGGATCTAAGTGCAGATGAGGCACAGTCAGCATAAGGGAGGGGAAGGAGGACAGAAAAGACAAGGTTGCAGGTACCTACACCATAAGTGACATGAGTGATAAGACAATGATGATACGCCATCTTCGGCCTTTAGACCAGTTCTGTGGGAGGCAAGATGCCTCGACGTCGTCGTGGACGGTGAAGGCGGCTGTAGGTGAGTTGACAGCCAAGACACCCGAGTTAGGAGGGAACTCTGCCGCACCAGTGGGCGTAGTCCCAGAGAGTGCAGGTTTCATGATTCTCGTACGTTATGTCTAGCCAAGGGCTCTGACGGAAATGCCACCGAGTGCTGGGCGCTCAGGAAGAAAGAAAGTAAGCAGGTTGCAACATGGCAGCTCGAGGCTTGCAGGCCATGGAGGTTAAGTCAAGCATTGCCTACTCCGCGCGCTAAAAGCGGCAGACCCATTGGTATACTTATCTGGTGGTTCTTGGTGGCTCTTGGTGGGCGGCCGTTGGTGCGCATTCGTTATGCCTCGAAAATACTTTGCAAATGGTTAGTGGTCCTTGACAGGACCCCCGATATGACCCCTGACCGACCCCTTGACAGCGGGCCGCTGGTTTTAGCGGGCTAGAAGACTGAACTACTACAATTACAAGTAAGCACTACTGGCATTCTTGCACCAAACAGGAAGCTCAGTCCCAACCTGCATATCCCGTCATCCTGGTTCAAGGATGCGTGCATCCTTACTTAGGTACGGATACATAAGTGACTGTTCCACAGGATCTTTTACGAAATAGGTCAATCGCTCCTTGCTCCATCAAAAGATACCCAAGGCATGGGGTTTGTGGGTAACAAGCGGAAAGGAGCTCGCACTGTGTAGATCTTGAGTACATGGGTGATAGATATACCCATGTAAGTTGATGTAACATCAAACAACCCAATAGCAGACACCAGCTTTTCAACGTCTACTCTAATTACAGTGACTCAATAGGGAGACCGCCAAGATTCAGGTTTGACGATGGCACGTTTTTTTTTGGCTGATAGTGTTCGACGCAAACGTTCCTTGAGAAACAGAGAAATGTCTATTCTCGCAAGCCCCTGGCACAATTATAATGGCACCATCTTCCTCCCACTGAATGTCCCTTTCACACCACTGTTGCCCTGCGGCTTGCAAAATACTCCAAACTACTCAAATCATCATTGAAAAACAACCATGGCCTCAAACACCGAGTCGACTGACAAATCTTGCTTCCCCAAGCCAATGGAGCCGACGGGTGCGCTTGATAAGTTTCGGTACATTGACAGCACGCCAGCTATCGGGCGAGAATATCCCGACTTGAACATTGTCGATGACCTTCTCCATGCTTCGAATGTCGATGAACTCGTCCGTGACCTAGGAATCACCAGTATGTTCAAATCGTGCCTCCTTGCGACTGAATGTCGTACTGACTGATGGTCAAGTTTCCCAGAGAGGCGTTGTTGTCTTTAGGGCACAGCACAACCTCACCGACCAACTGCAGAAACAGTTGATTCAACGCCTAGGCGAACTGACGGGAAAACCATCCGAGTCCAAACTTCACATCCACCCCGTCTTGAACGACACGTCCGAGTTCGGGGCCGGAGACCGGCAGGTCAGTGTCATCAGCTCTGCCCACCGGAGGAAGCTCGCCGTCGATGGGGCCCCCAAAGGGCGACCCGACTTGCCGAGCAAATTCTCGTGGCATTCGGACATCCAGTTTGAGCATGTGCCGCCTGACTACGCTTCGCTTCGATTGACCCAACTGCCCGAGAACGGAGGCGACACGCGTGAGTTCATACGCTCCTGTTCGCAACTCTGCAAATTAGCTGACACAGTTCTCAATCGCCGTTGCAGTTTGGGCCAGTGGATATGAGATCTACGAGCGTCTCTCGAAACCGTATCGCGCCTTTCTTGAGGGACTGACCGCCACCTTCATGGCAGATGGTCAGCTCTTCCAGCATGACGAGATATTCGAGGGTCCCCGCGGGAATCCCCTGAACATTGGCAGGGGGTTCACAGCGGTACACCCCGTTGTACGAACGAACCCTGTCACCGGCTGGAAGAGTGTCTATGCTGTGGGACCGCTCCCAAAGTACATCAACGAACTCACCCCCAAAGAGTCTCAGGAGGTGTTGAAGTTGTTGCGGGAAGCCATCATCGAAAACCATGACCTCCAGTGTCGTTTCAAGTGGTTCAGTAAGAACGACATCGGTGAGTTCATCTTTGCACAATGCCGTCAGCAGGGATGATGCTGACATTCAAATAGCTATCTGGGACAATCGCAGCACTTTCCACACCCCCACTTACGATTACGATAACCTAGGGCCAAGAGCTGGTCATCGAGCTGTTGGTATTGCAGAAGTACCATATTTCGATCCCAAAAGCCTTGCAAGGTCCGATGCGTTGAAAGGCCAGGCTGCGAATGAATGAGTTGGGCTGTGATCGGTGTATAGTGTCATTTGAGATGCTACTACGGTCATTACAGACGTTCTTCCTGTTTCCAATGTTTCTAGTTAATCAAATAAAAGCTGTCATTACCTACCGACCTTTCGAGACAACCCCCTTGATTTCATAATTTCCCTTAGAAGACCAATAGAAGAAGTAGACTCTGGTAAGCGTACACAGGAAGAGAAACATGGATTTCTTAATTTTTCGATGATGCTTCATGGGCTGGATCACCAACTTTGTCCCTGTCCTCCTCGATATGGAGAGTTGAAATCGGAACTGATCCGAAAAATGGGCGCCAATCTCTAGATCTGGTGGATTCATTGGAGAAGGATACTATCTCACAGTGGGGGTAGGTTCTTCCCTGATCGGACGGCTCCAACCGCAGCCCCATCGCCATTTCGGAATGGTGCTTCGAACGAAGGTACAGATTCAACTAGTTGCTGGGAAAGCCGGCTGAAGGGCTGAGCCGCTGAATTGCAGGTACCCCTGTGCAAAGATCCTGGAAATGGTCGACTGAATACATGCATTACACCCCACTCCATCCTTCCACTCTCCCGCGCCGCATTCATGTAGTAAGCAATCCCCCAAACGCCGTCACCCTTCTGCATCTGTATGGCAACCCCTCTCCTGCAGCTGCGCCGATCCCTCCAAGGATGCACGTTACTCAGCCGCCTCGGTTAAAGAGGGCCTAATCCTTTCGCACGGTGCTAGCCCTTTAGCTATAGACCGAACCTACGCGGTGAACAAAGCGGCGTGTAATGGATGCAACCTTCTACTTTGGTATAAGGCCGCCAGCAATCTATACGACAGGCAATTCTCGCCCTCGAGAGACGGAGCTGCGCCGTCCAGCAACAGATGACACGTCGCCGAACAGGACGAACGAGGCTCAGCGTAGTCACCTCGTGATGTCTAGTATCTGCATTGTAAATTAGTCCCGCCATCATGTGGTGGGAGGCCTACGCCGTTCCTAGTGAGCAACAGTTCTCTCTTCGCATTCGCTCCCATGCGACGCAACCGGCAAGGGCAACATCCCGTGTGTGATCCTAAGGTTTGTATCGAAACTTCTAGCTAAGCTGGTTGCCAGTGGACCTTGAATCCATGACATCGCATCAAATATCCTGGTTATGAGATAAGACCGGCTTTGCGGCCGGCTCTCAAGCCATGCCCATCACCCGAGTATCCGGAGAGTATTTAATATAATTCAATAGATGGGCAACATACATACCTCTGATAAAGAGCAGTCACTTCTCACGAGCATGGCCAAGGGCACAACTTGTAACTATCATGAGCGAAATGTCTACTATGTCTTTACCCATCTGTCTCGGAGCAGCTCACAGAGAGTCATCCTTGGATGTCGATCTTTCTGCACTTGACCGTCAGGAGTATAGCCAGCATGAACAAGCTGCGCTTGACCTATGTACGCCAGAGCTTGACCATGATGGCTCAGCTATTGTCAACGCTTGTGCCGCCTGGGCCATTCTTCTAGCTTCACATGAAGACACGACCAAACTCAGGATATCCTCTGCTAGATTAAGCGTGGACGGTGAGTGTCTACTTTCGTTATAAAGTTTTCGATATATAGCCAGACAATCTGTCTTGTAACAGATCTAATTCTATCACTCGGGAGACAAATGCTAATTTTGACAAATTATCAGGAACCCCCAAAGCCTTACACGTATCGTGGAGCTCTCAGATCAGCGATCTGGCCCGCGCAGTGCAGGCTATACTAGAGAATGGCTTCGACTCTGGAGATATAGTCAATGTTCGGTCGCATACGAGCTCCGGAGGGTCTCCATCTACCGACTCCTCTCGCTCGCTCGTGTTTTCCACCGAGGAAGGCCTGGAGGCATCGCTTGCCTCTTTGTCATCATCAGATGGTCCGGACCCTTCTAGCCAAGAAGGCAAGGATGATTACACACAGCACCTACTGATCTCATTTGGAGAAGATGGGTCAGGCATCTTCTTCGAGTGCCAAGTTCAAAGCGGCAGAACCCAAGTCCGGGTGATGAGAGACAGCAGCAAAGAGACACATCTCGGAAGTCATCTGCTCAGGCAATACGAGTACATTGTTACCAAGATCTTCGACCCAACACTTTACGAAATACCACTGGTGGACTTGAAAGCCATCTCCATACCAGACCTCAGGCAGGTCTGGGCTTGGAATGCTCGAGTTCCACAGGGAGTCGATGACCTCTGCATCCATGACGCATTTTCCCAGAGGGTCCAAAGGCACCCAGAGAGACCGGCCTTGCTAGCCCATGACGGCAGACTGACCTACGGCGAGCTGGAAGACCGCTCGTCTAGACTTGCACGGGTACTCATACATCAATTTGGTATTAAACCCGGAGAAATGGTGCTTATTTTCATCGAAAAGTCCTTCTGGGTACCAGTGGCCCAACTAGCAATCATGAAGTGCGGCGGTGTTTCGACCGTACTGGATGCATCGCTTCCTTTTCAGCGCCAACAGTCCATTGCGGATTTGGTTCAGCCCAAGGCCATCTTGACCTCCCCAGGTTGCGAGAAGCAGGCACATGCGTTGGGCGAAAGCTGCGCCCACCTGACCCTCGATGATGGAGCGAGCCGCGACTGGCCTCATGACGAGCATGTCAAGCTGCCCAACGTGGATCCGACCTCTTGGATGTACGTTGTCTTCACGTCGGGCAGTACGGGGACCCCTAAGGGCGCCATCATCAGCCATGCCAACTATGCAAGCGCCGTTGCGACGCAACAGAAAACGCTCGACTTTCAAGAAGCCGACTTGGTTTTCGACTTTGCTTCGTATGCCTTTGATGCCGCATGGTGTAACCTGATCCACGCTCTATCGGTCGGGGGTTGCCTCTGCATCCCCTCGGATGAGGAGCGCAAGGACGACCTCGCCGCTGCACTTCGGAAGTACGAAGTGAACTATGCCGTTCTCACTCCCTCAGTAGCCTGGTTTCCCGCATCCGAGCTCCCCAGCAGCCTACGAACCATCCACTTCGGTGGAGAACCACTCAAAGCGTCTCTTGTCCAGGAGTTGTCGACTAAATGCCGCGTCATCAACGCTTATGGCCCCGCGGAGTGCTCGACCGTCAGTACAGCCAGTCTTGCCGACCCTAAGAGCGATGAAGACCCATCCATAGGCACCGGAACCGGCGCCTGCACTTGGATCGTGAAGCAGGATGGCACCGATCTGGTGCCTATTGGCGATGTTGGAGAGTTGTGGGTCGAGGGTCCCATTGTTGGTCAGGGATACCTGAGAGACCCTGAGAAAACATCGCTCGCCTTTCCCGATCCACCTCCATGGCTTCTTCGCGGCTGCACTGGTGATGCCACTGGCATTTCCAATGACCACCGGGGACGGCTATACCGTACTGGGGATTTGGTGCGGTATAAGCCCGACGGTGACATAGAATTCGTGGGGCGCAAGGACTCACAGGTCAAGATACGCGGTCAGCGTGTAGAGCTCGGGGAGATCGAGTATCACCTACAGCGGGCATTGACGGATGAGTCCAGGGGAAAGAACGTGCAGGTGGTCGCCGAGGTAATCACCCCAGAAGGCGGTAATGTACCCACACTGGTGGCATTCGTGTTTCTCCTCACCAACACCGAGGACGCTCAGTTGGATGCGGAGGCGGTACTACACCAAGCTACTGTCGGCATTGAGAATCGGTTATCCGAAACCGTACCCAGTTACATGATTCCTTCGGCGTTCATCACTGTGGAACATGTTCCCATGACACCTACGGGGAAAGTGGACCGTCGCAGCCTTCGCAGCCAAGGGCAGAAGACGTATTGGCAACAACTGGTGGTAGCAACTTCGGAAGAAGAGCCTAGCAAGTCCATCACCGCCATCCAGTCCAAGCTCCGTGATATCTGGGCACAGGTATTGAACCTTCCCGCTGAGAGCATCGGCCTTGACACCCCCTTTATGCGCCTCGGTGGTGACTCCATCACTGCTATGCAGGTCGTCTCGCGATGCCGTCAGCAGGAGCTCGGCATCCGGGTTTCCGATATTCTGAGGCTGCAGAACATTCGGCTGATCGCCAAGTCCAGCCAGCCGGTGAAGGAGAAACTCCAGTGGCCAACCCCAGAAAGCCAGGATACAGACACGCCCTGGCCGCTAACGCCAATACAGCACATTCTATTTGAAAACAACCCCCAGGGTATGAACCACTACACGCTCAGCTACATCCTCAAACTGACGAGGCAAATACCCCGCGAGGTGATGCTTGCCGCCCTGCTTGCACTCACGACCCGACACAGCATGCTTCGCGCCCGTTTTCGCAAGCAGGCCGATGGCGCGTGGGAACAATATGTGGCTCCAGCTGGAGAGGAATCTTTTGAACTCCGTTATCACCACTTTGTGGGAGAGGGATCCATGCAAGATGTCGTAGACCGAAGACAAGCTAGCCTAGACCTAGTTGAGGGTCCCGTGTTTGCGGTGGACGTCTTCAACGCATCGTCGGCTCCCCAAACCGTGCTCATGAGCGCACACCACGCAGTCATGGACCTGGTCTCGTGGCGTATAGTCTGGCACGATCTCGGGGAGTACCTCTCTGGAAATACGATGCAACCATTGTTGAAAACCTCATTCCAGACCTGGTGTCGCCTGCAGCGCCAAGAGGCCGAGCAGGTGAATGATCCACTGGTTGTGTTGCCTTTCGCTATCACGCCAGCCAACTTTGACTACTGGGGGGTCAAACCGAGCCAGCTGCTGTTCAAAGACTCCAGTCTCATGGTATCAACTGTTGATGCCGACGCGACGGCATTGCTTCTTGGCGCAAGCAACGACTGTTTCCGAACGGAAGTTCTGGATATTCTGGTGGGGACCCTTGTCTACTGCTTCATGCGCGTCTTCCCCGACCGCGAGCCACCGCCAATTTTCCTGGAAGGCCATGGGCGCGAGCCGATTGCGGGGATGGACGATTTTGACGTGTCCGAGATTGTCGGTTGGTTTACAACCGTCACACCCCTGGAGTTAGATGGCGGGCCCGGCAGTTCCATCTTGGATATGATCAGGCGAGCCAAAGACCAGCGAAGGGGCATATCGGGCAAAGGACGACCCTACTTTGCCTCTCGTTTCTATAGTAGTGTTGGAAGGGAGGCTTTCGCAAGCCACCGGCATGCGGAAGTGATTTTCAACTATCGTGGCTCTTTCCAACAACTCGAGGATGCCAGCTCCCTGTTCCAGCTCGAAGACCGAGAAGGCCGTAATCTCCAGATTCCTGGCGATGGACCTGAGTACTTGAGACCATCCCTTATCGACATGAACCTCGTTGTCCAAGAAGGAAGGCTGGAAGTGTGGACACGGTACCACAGACGTATGGACAAAGACGCAGCCGTTGCTCGCTGGGCCGACGTGTATGCCAAGGGTCTCACTTCTGTGGCACACGAGCTTGCCCATCTGCAACCAAGATACACAGTCTCTGACTTCCCATTACTGCAAGGCCTTTCCAACACCGGACTGGAAAAGCTGACTACCAAAGAACTGCCGAGTTTGGGGATTCCGGAAGCACATATACAAGATATGTACCCCTGCACCCCAATGCAAGAGGGTATTCTCATCAGTTCCAGTATTGGTGCGGCGTCTTACCATACCATCTCCGTTTGGCAAGCAGTGGCCCCGGTTGGCTCGGAGCTCTCTGTTACTCGACTGGCGAATGCGTGGGAAACAGTATCGCGGGCCCATCCAGTTTGCTCTACCATCTTCACCACCAATCCTGATACCGGTCGATTTCTCCAAGTGGTGCTGAGCCGGCCCAATGCTGCAAGAATCGACCATGGGCCGGAAAACATGACGCCTGTTGAGTATCTCAGCGGTTGCCCGAGTCGCATAGCCACGCCATCAGAGGCGCAGTGTTTCTTCTCCATCTGCGTGGGAGAACAGGGCGACATAGCTTGTCGGTTGGACATGCACCACGCACTCATGGATGCGTTATCGTTACCCATTATCACGGGCGATCTGGAACGGGCTTATGCAGGGCAGGGCCTGGATGTACGTACGCCGTTCCGAGACTGCGTCGAAGCTATACAAGCTACCCCGAGGTCCCAAAGGATGCAGTATTGGGCAAGGTACCTGGAGGGGGTAGAAAGATGCGACTTGCCGGGGAGTGAATCGTCATCACCATCCCTCAAACCACCTAAGCCCAACGATAACAAGGAGTACGGCTGGCTGAAATTACCGAGGGAAAGCACCGAAGCCATATTCGACGTCTGCCGGGAGGCGAATTTGACTCGCTCGGCATTCCTACACCTTGCGTGGTCTCTCGTGCTCTCCCATTTGACAGGCATGCGACAGGTCTGCTTTGGGTACATTTCGTCTGGTCGAGACCTGGAGGTCGACGGCATCGAGGAGATCGTGGGACCCCTGATCAACATGCTGATTGCGCGGGTGGATTTGCGGCAGCCCCTGCTTTCTGTTGTTTCGGACATTGCCACATACAACATCCGCCATTTGGAGAACGAGCACGTTTCCCTCGCCGAGCTCCAGCATGAGATGTTGGTACAACAGCTCTTCAACACGAATATCACCGTGCGTGAGGCTCGCAGTGGCGAAGGAGCCGTTGCTGGAGGCATGCATTTAGTGGAGGTGTCGGAAGAGGACCCACACGAGGTAGGTGTTTTCTTTTTTTACTCTTTCTTTTCGAAACTGCACCATCTTCCTCTTTCCTGTTCGATGTCGAACTATGCGCCATAAGTTCACCATATTGTTTGACGACAAAATTGGTCATTTCCCTTACACTGACCCTTTACCATGCTAGTTTGATCTGGTCGTAGCTGGTACGCTCGACAAATCGGACACGCAAGTCAGTATACAGTACCGTACAGCCTTCGCGGATTCTACACAAGCTCACATGATCTTGGATTTATTGCGCGACGCCATCGAATTCCTCACACGGGCTCTATCACAGCCGGAATCGACAAACGACGATCTCTTCGATGCTTACTTCAGAACCCTTGTCGGAGTTGATGAAACAACGGCGCTCCAGAGTTGGCAGGCACAATTCAGGGGAAGTGACCCGAGTAGTCACTTTCCCCCGTTGCCCTTTGCCACCCACCGGCCACGCGCTGATGCCTCGCTAGGTTATACAGTCGCGAGCATACAATGGCGTGATGACAGCACCATCTCCACACAGATCCTTGCGGCTTGGGCCCTGGTGCAAGCATCTAGCGCAGGCTCAGCCGACGCCCTGATTGGTACCTACTATGGCACGAAGGCTGCACCCATGCCGATGCGGTTCCATGTCAACATCGAGCAAGGCATTGACTCATACCTTCGAAACGTCGAATCCGCCGTTACGGCCTGCTCCGGCCTGGCTGCCCTGCCTCTCTCTAGACTTCGTCACGCTGGCGGCGATTTGGCCCTGGCTTGTGATTTCCAGACCGTCTTGGGGATACATTCACAGCACCCATTTGACGAGTCCAAGGCCTTCTCTGTTCACTTTGATGTATCGGACACTGGAACTCGCTTGAATTCCCGGTTTGATAGTAAGGTGGTCACTCTGGACCGTGTCAACAGTTTATTCTCACAGTTTGAGACAGCCCTTCGCAGCATTTGCGCGTTGACTGACGTGTCGGCAACACTCGCCGACGTCGACATCATCAGCCCTCAAGATCTTCAGCGCATCACTGCTTGGAATGGGGAGCCTTACGAAGCTCCCCAGATTCTGGTTCATCATTTGATCTCCAAATCGGTCGAAAGGATGCCGGATGCACCAGCCGTCTCCGCCTGGGATGGGGAATTGACCTACCGCGAACTCGATCGACTTTCTACAAAGCTGGCCAAGGAGTTTGTCAATTTGGGAGTTCGGCCTGAGATGGTTGTGGCCATTTACTCCGAGAAGTCCATGTGGGTGCCGGTGTCCGCCTTGGCCGTCATGAAAGCCGGCGGAGCAAGCGTCTTGATTGACCATGGGCAGCCTGTCGAACGGGTTCGCAGCATCATCGAACAGGTAGATGCCAAGATTGCGGTTGTTTCGCGAGCCACTTCAAGCAGCTGTTCTAGCTTTCCTGGAATGCGCTTCATGGTTGTTGACGAGAGTCTCCTGAACACTTTGCCCGCGTCGGGCGACATGCCGTCTTTGCCGGAGGAAGTCCAACCTTCCAATCTTGTCTACATTTCGTTCACCTCGGGAAGTACTGGAAAACCGAAAGGAGCCATGATTACCCATTCATGTTTTGCGTCTTCCATACGATACCAACAGCAAGCTCTTGGCTTCCGGCCCGGCCAACGGGTGTACGACTTTGCATCTTATGCCTTTGACGCCAGCTGGTCCAACCTGCTGCACTCTTTCACCTCGGGGAGTTGCTTATGCATCCCGTCGGAGAGCCAGCGGACAGATTCTCTCGCCGAGTCCATCAGAACATCCCGGGCCACACTTCTCAATACGACCCCTTCCGTTCTGCGTCATCTGGATCCCAACCTGCTTCCTGACCTGGAGCAGGTTCTTATGGGCGGGGAAGCCTGGAATGAAGTCGACTTTCTAGACTGGATTGACCAAAAGAAACTGATCAACGCATACGGCCCCGGCGAATGTACCATCAAGACTTGCCTCAATCGTGCTAGACGGGGAATGACGCCCAACACTCTAGGAGTGGCAGTGGGTCTCTACACTTGGATCGTGAGAACCGACGGGTCGGATCGACTTGCGCCACTGGGGTTTGTGGGCGAGCTGTGGCTCGAGGGCCCCCAAGTTGGGCGTGGTTACGTCGGAGACGTATCCCGAACGGCTGCCTCGTTCATCACGCGACCGAGCTGGACCGAACCAGGCCAGACAAGCAGATTCTACCGCACGGGTGACCTGGTGAGATATGACGACGAGGGCTCTCTGGTATTCGTCAGCCGCAAGGATACCCAGGTCAAGATCCGTGGCCAGCGTACCGAGCTTGGAGAAGTCGAGTACAATATCAAGAAGAGTCTTCTTACGAGCGGAACCAAAGTCCAGGTAGTCGCTGATGTCTTCAAACCTAGCCAAAGTAGCAATCCCATCCTCGTTGCTTTCTTGAAGGCAGACGATGATGGAGACGAGGAACCCGGGACATGGCGGGGCCGAATTTCCGGCATAGATGAAATGCTTGCCAATCTGGTGCCTGATTACATGATCCCCACTGCTTACATCCCGTTGCCCGAGTACCCACTGACGGCTACGGGCAAGATCCACCGGAGATCACTACGAGCACAGTTCGAGGGATTGACCTTAGAGACAATTATCGCCAAGGGCGTACTCGGCTTCTCCAGCCATGTCGCTCCATCTACGCCGTCCGAGAAGCTTCTCCAACGGCTCTGGGCGGAGATACTTGGCATCAACCCGCTGAAGATCTCTGCCACGGACAGTTTCTTCCGGATCGGCGGCGATTCCCTGGGAGCTATGCTGCTCGTCGGCGCTGCGCGGAAGCAGGACCTGAACCTCAGCGTGGCAGCCATATTCCAGCAGCCGAAACTGTGTGACCTCGCCAGCTTCATTGCCGAGCAGGACGCCACGCAACAAGCTACGCCGCAGCCCACCGAGATCCCCCCCTTCTCGCTCCTTGATGCCATTTCTCTGACCCCTGAAGAATGCCGAAATCATGCGGCCACGCTCTGTAACCTTCAACCAGTGGACATTGAGGATGTTTTCCCCTGTACGCCTCTGCAAGCCGGTCTCCTTGCAGATACAACGCGTCGTCCGGGAGACAATGTCTTGACGGAGGCCTGGGCATTCCGGAGTGGAGTTGATGAAGGCCGCTTCCGCGTCGCTTGGCATCAAGTAGTGGGTTCCAATCCAATCCTACGCACGCGTATCATAGATCTCCCCGGCCAAGGCCTGGTGCAGGTCGTTGTGTGCCCCGAGAGCTCCGGTATCGAGAAGGCGATGCCAGCTCGGGACTTGGGCCTGGGCACCCCGCTTGTTTCGTATCAGATTTCACCTTCCGGATTCTCGTGGAGCATCCACCATGCCCTCTACGACGGGTGGTCTATGCCGCTCCTTTTGCGCTCCCTCGGGAATAATTACCACCAAAACACCGGCTCGATACCTGACGCCCCTCCTTTCCAGGCGTTTGTCAGTTCGATACAGCGCCGCAGTGCAGAGGAAACCGAGCAGTATTGGCAGGCAGAGTTCCAGGGGTTTCGAGCCCCGGCATTTCCAGTTCTACCGTCCAGGGCTTACAAAGCCCGATGTGACCGACGCGTGAAGCGGGAAATCCGCCAGGTGTCTTGCGAGGACGACTTCACCGTCGCAACCCGAATCAAGCTGGCTTGGGCTATACTACTATCCAAAGCCACGCATTCGATGGATGTCTCATTCGGTACTACCGTGTCGGGCAGACATGCAGATGTGCCTGGTATTGAAAACATGACTGGGCCGACTATTGCCACGGTCCCCCTGCGAGTGCAAGTCGACAGCTCCAAGACAGTACAGGACTTGCTCCGACAGGTCCAGCAACAGGCTACCGACATGATGCCCTTTGAGCAAACAGGTCTCCAGCGCATCCGGCAGATGAGCGAAGATTGCCAATTTGGTTGTTTGTTCCAGACCTTGGTGGTAATACAACCAGAGATGCAGCGTGATCAAGGGGACAGTCTCTTCGTCGGCTCCTCTGACGCCGACGACTCCCCGTTCAAAGTGTATGCAATATGCACAGAGTTTTTGCTGAAAGGAGACAGGTGAGTAATATGCGTAATTTTGCCTGCGCATCACCCCGTCCATGATAATTCTGGAAATGAAGGTAATTTACAAGATGACTGACACTTCGAAATTCGAATAGCATATACCTCACGGCGAATCATGACTCCTCCTTATTGTCTCCTCAGCAATTTGATCGCCTTCTTGACAGGCTGGAGTCCGTCATGAGGCAACTTTTCCTAGCAGAGATACAGACAGCTCCAGTCCACCAGCTGAAAACATGCAGTTCAAGTGATCTCCAGCAGATTTGGGCCTGGAACTCCGGAATACCGGAAGAATCACAAGAAACCATCCACAGCATATTCAGCCGTGTTGCCACCGAGAACCCAGAAGCCCCAGCGGTGTGCTCATGGGACGGCGACTTCACATACAAACAAGTAGACGACCTATCGACACAGATAGCCTACAGGATTTTAGAAACCGACCTTCTCGAAAACAACCGGCCAATCGTTCCGCTTTTCTTTGAAAAGTCGCGATGGATGTCTGTCAGCCAGATAGCTGTAATGAAGGCCAATGCTGCTTGCTTGGGCATAGATGTCACACTACCAGACGGGCGACTGCAAACGATTGTTGACCAAGTCTCCCCTCAGATCGTCCTCGCATCTGCCGGACAGGAAGCCAGGGCACGACACCTGTGCCCCCCCACTGCGCGCGTTATAGTGGTGGGCGATGCTTGCGACTTCACTCGTCTTCCCCAGCAAGTAACTCCGCTCCCTACCGTCGACCCCCAGGCTTGGCTCTACATCGTCTTCACCTCAGGCTCGACGGGAACCCCGAAAGGCGCCATCATCAGCCACGCCAACTTCGCGAGCGCGCTCCGGCACCAGCAGGATTTCTTGGAGTTCGGAACTCAGACACGCACGTATGACTTTGTGTCCTACGCCTTCGACGTCTCCTGGTTCAACGCCTTCTTCACGCTGTGCGCGGGCGGCTGCCTCTGCGTCCCGTCTCAACACGAGCTCCAGAACGAGCCCATGGAGGCCCTCGGCCGCCGCGGCGCCAACGCTACAACCTGCACCCCAACCGTCGCCAAACTCCTCCGCGGAAGTGACCTGAAGGTCATTGGGGTGGGCGGCGAGCCGCTTCCGCTCGACGAGATCGCCTACTGGACGGAGAAAGGCGTGCCCATCTTCCATGACTACGGGCCCTCCGAGTGCACACCCGTCGCAATTACTCATCGTCTCGATCCCTCGCGGAACCGAGTCGTGATTGGAAAGGGGCTGGGCGCGCGGACCTGGGTCGTGGAGCCCGAGAATGGCGAGTCCTTGGCAGCGATTGGCGACGTCGGAGAGCTCTGGCTGGAGGGGCCTCTTCTGGGACAGGGGTACCTCAACGAGCCCGTGAAAACGGCGTCGGCCTTTGTCGAAAGCCCCTGCTGGCTGGTCGCTGGTTGCCCCGGCTTCGAAGGCCGAAGCGGGCGTCTATACCGCACTGGCGACTTGGTCCGATACGAAGAGGACGGGACCCTAGAGTTCGTGGGGCGAAAGGATTCCCAGGTCAAGATCCGCGGTCAGCGTGTAGAGCTGGAGGAGATCGAGCAACATGTGCTGGCCACTGTGGGAAGCGCCACAGCGTCTCAAGTCTTGGTCGAGGTTGTCACGCCAGTGGACTCTTCTGAAAGCATGCTCGTGGTGTTTGCCCAACCAGCTCAAGAGATGACAGTTGATGGAGACGCTGCGTCTCGCTTCCTGCGAAGAATTGCCACTCTTGTCCATAAGCGTCTACCGCTGCTTGTTCCGAGCTATATGATCCCCAAGGGATTTGTTGTCATCGGAGAAATACCGCGTACAACAACCGGCAAGACGGATCGGAAGGAACTTCGGAACATGGCAGCGAGAATGAAAAAGGAGGACTTGCTGTTCACAGGCGTAACCGAACGTCGCGCCCCTCACACCAACGAGGAAGAAACACTTCATGGCATCATATCTTCTCTTCTTCATCGGGATAGGAGCTCTTTTGGCATGGACGACAACTTTGTCCAGTTGGGAGGTGATTCCATCAGCGCCATGCGGCTAGTTTCCATGGCCCGGGCAGCGGGACTATTGATAACCGTTGCCAAAGTCTTGGGCAGTGATCATATCGCGGATCTTGTTCCAACCGAGCAAGACCCTTTGGACTCTTTTTCTGGAATCTCACCAGATCCAATGGCTCCGTTCGCACTGCTAGAGGGTATGAGTGAAGGGGCCAATTTCGTGGAACAAATCATTATGCCCCAGATCAGAGGGTACCCGGGCCGTGGCCAGCTGATTGATGTTCTTCCAGTAACTGACATGCAAGCCACATACCTTCACGACAACGACCACACCCCACGGCGGTCTTGGATCTACAGTTATATCGATCTCCCATGGACGCGGCTGGACGAAGGCCGCCTAGTAGATAGCTGTAAACAGTTGGTGGCCCTCTGTGATATCTACAGAACCGCATTCGTCAAACACCAAAACTCTTTTCTTCAAGTGGTCTTCGACTCATGGACGCCAAAGATCGAGAATTTCGATAACATTGACGACATCGAGGCTGCACTACACGAGATCAGAAACCAGGACAACGCGGTCTCCTTACCATTGGGGGTCCCTTTGTTGGAATTCAAGCTGATTCGGAGCCAGAGCGTGACCAGGTTGGTCCTAAGTATGTCACATGCCATCTATGATGGTATCAGCATCGGCGATACCTTCCAGATGCTGGCTAACCTCTACCACCACGACTTGGAGTCGGTTCCCCGACCAATCCCTTTCCGCTCCTACCTTCTCCACACCAAAGGCCGTGACAAGGCCGACAGCTATTCATACTGGAGCGAAGCCCTCCGCGACTCCACCCTGACCACGGTCCCCTGCGCCGATCTCCACGCCGCCGGGCCCCCCACGGTCTTGGAGCGGTCCGTTCCCGTGCCGCTGCCCCCGTTCGGCGTGACCCCGGCTTCCCTCTTCACCTTTGCCTGCGCGTCCGCGCTCCACCACCTCGCCGCCACCGACGATGTGGTCTTTGGCCGCGTGGTAGCAGGGCGTGCTAGCGTGCCCTCTGCGCTCCAGGGCGCCGTGGGCCCCTGCCTGAACCGCGTGCCCGTGCGTTTGCGGTTCGCGCCGGGCCAGACGCGCACGGAGCTGCTCGCGTCGGTACAGCGACAGCACATTGAGAGCCTCCACCACGAGACGCTGGGACTAGCCGAGATCGTTGAGAGTTGCCGCGTTCCCGCGTGTGTCCCCAGCACTCGGGAGTTTAGCTGCTGGGTGCAATATCAGAACATTGTGGAAAATCCCGTCGTGGAATTCTGGCCTGGTGAAGAGGCGACGGTGAAGAACCAGGAGGCATGGCATGTGCCGAAAAGTCCAGATTTTCTGGAAATTTTCGCAATTCAGACTGGCAAAGACTCCCTCACTGTGAGACTGATAGGGGGCCCAGGCTATTCTGAAGCCTTGCTGGCCGACCTCTTGGGATTGGTTTGCTCAGAGCTTCAAGGCTAGCTTGATGGCCATATGCTTGTAGATAAGTGATTAGGGGTAAATCAACGTCTTCACCATTTTGCGATAGTATGGATAATGTACACGCTTAACCGTTTTCTCTTCCTAGTTCCACAACCCCAGTGCTCAGGGCCGCTGGAATCCCATGGAAATTTTCCCATTAATAGGGGAAGTATCTCCCAAACAGAGAGGACGTAGTGTTTCTCCGTCGCCGGCATAAGTCTTATCAATTCGAAGTATTGTGGGCCTTTGAAGCTCTCGACGTGTATATAAGGCTCTTCCTTTCTCCCTCTCCTTTCCCCTTCTCCTTTCCATTTTCTCTTTCCTCAACTTCTTCTCACTTTCGAAAATCACGTGCCCCTGCATCTCAAAATGACCATCACCATCCATCACCTTCAGGTGTCCCAGTCCGAGCGCATAGTGTGGCTCGCGGAGGAGCTGGGTCTAGACTACAAGCTTGTTATTCATAAGCGGGATCCTTTCCTAAGCCCACAATCTGTCAAAGACCACAACGTGCTGGGACAAGCACCAGGTATGTGACGTCTTTCAATTTTCAGACCAGCCTCTTTTATCTTACCCCTCAGGCATAGCGACGGATAGTTGAGTCCATTCCTGGACTAACACAATAATTCTTTTACCTTAGTCATCCAAGATGGAGATGTCACACTTGCCGAGAGCGGAGCTATCATTGATTACATTCTCCAAAAGTATGGAAGTGGTCAACTAGCCATGGGTCCATCCCATCCGGCATTTTCCCAGTATCTATACTGGTTTCACTTCGCCAACGGGAACCTGCACCCTCAGTTCAGTCGCGTCATGGTACTCAAGCATGGCGGTGCTGACACGGAAGGGTTCCACTACAAACGCCACGTCTCTCAGCTTGCCCGGTTCCTACGTTTCATGGACAACCATCTCCGCGACAACCAGTGGCTAGTGGGCGATACTTTCACGGCGGCCGACGTCATGAACGTGTTTCCACTTACCACGATGCGGACCTTCTCGGGCGAGAGCCTGTTGGAATACGGGAACATTCTGCGTTACTTGAAGGACATCAGTACTCGGGTTGGCTACCAGGCCGCCCGGGCCAAGGGTGACCCTGAATTACCCCTGATGATCAGTGGAGAGCCACCTGCCCAGTTCCTCGAGAAGATCAAGCTTGAGGTCAAGGAGTAGCATTAGTCTTGTGCTACCATCTTTGGGTGACATTGGGGAAAGAATCGTCGGAGCTTAGAGAGAGTACTTTTACTTGCGTTCGTTTACATCAACTTGTCGTCTACTTCGAGATTCACCTCATGTCTTTGTCACTTGAATGGGCTCTGTCTTGCAGCGCTGATTAGCATTTAAGGTGTACGCGGGGAAACCGCCTCACCGTGGTGAAAGGTAAACACCACTCTCGTCACCTCTTCCTTTCGCGCTTGCGATACCTTATCACCCCAACCACACGTACTGCCACCCTAACCACTGATGCCACGCGGCAAAAAGCCCTGCTTCCAGCCGCGTTTTGGTGAGTGTGGCTATGCGAATCTTCAGGATTTGGAGGGCTTTTTCCCCGCACTCTCCAATCTCATGGGAAATTGAGCTTCTACGACCCTGCGAGCCAGCCCAGCTTTCATCTCCAGTCCCACCATGGTTGGGTTCGAAGCAAACCTGTGCGTCACAATTGCTATCCTTGATAGCTAAAATTTGCCGATCCACGGTCACAGGTTTACTACCTTACGCCCAATCTCTGATCCGGGGATTGGACGGCTCCTACGCGAAATCGAGGACGCGCGTGAGAGAGGCGACAGAGGTACGAGAGGAACAAGAGCGATGCTAGAAGGAGCAGTTCAGACACAAAAGCCAACCGACTACGATGGATGAATACCTACGGAACTGCCACACTTACCTCTATAAAAACTTCAAGCTTGCCGAAAAGTCTATATGTTCCACGGGGATTTACAAAAGTCGATGGCAAGTTTCACCCGAAATGGCTTCGTCCTTGGACCCAGTTTGCAGACTTTCCACCAACAATAGTTTGATGTCATCGTGGATGTCAGTGGAGGTGAGCGACTCTTCCACCAAGAAAGCACAACCCGAGACATAGGAAGCACCAATTCCCACAAGCTGGCGGGCAACGAAAACGCGGTCGCTTCTTTTGAAAAGGTCGCAGTCGAGGATCCTGTCTTTGCTATTCTCCGGCAAGTGGATGGCCAAGAAGCCATATGTGCGAAATACGGATTTAGCCGGCTACGGTTCAGCGACAACAACGGCGGAGGACCGGGTCGAACAAGCGAGCAGCATCCGAGTTGAGAAGGAAGCCTCGATCGACAAACCCGGATGGAGCTGGGCTCCGAACGCGGCGCGGCGGGGACGAAAGCCTGGCGTTTATATATAACTATAAGGGCGCTCACAAAATTGCGGCCAAGCAGGTGAAGCTGGCTATTGCGAAGGAGACCTTGTTTATGGAAGTCGTTGAACAAGTGAACAGGACTATATCGAGGACGGGTACCAAGCAAGAGCAATTCGAAGCCGAAGCACGGCTGGCCATGGCGCTCACCCAGGTCTTTGACTACATGGTTACCTACGGGGTTGTGTATAGTTATATGGCAGCGGGCGAGTCGCTGCTGCTACTCCGCGTCGACCAGGCCAATCCACAGACGCTATTCTGCCAACCGTGTATGCCTAGTGAAGATGTGGGCGACGTACCGTGCGAAGACTGACCGTGGCGCAGCTCAGCAGCTTTTATCTGTATTAGGAAAGTATTAGGATTAAGCAAATTTATAAGTTTAATTTAATAAAAAAATTTTTTAAGAAAAATTCTTATAATATTTAATAACTTTTTTTATAAGAATTAGAAAATTATATATTAAATTTTATTAATTAAATTATTATTTTATATTTTAAATATTATATTTATTTATATTAAATATCCTTTTAATAAAGGTATAATATTTAAAAAGGATT